>JACEVL010000443.1:5000-50000 GCA_020284085.1 Aporrectodea caliginosa | reverse complement strand
GATCCATCCATCCAACTATAATAATAAAAAATAATAATTATACAAATTTAATACGATGTATTAGTAAAACCACGGCGGACGTTAATCCGTTGATAGGAAGTTCCAAAACATTAGTTCTAAATGACTTAATCAAGGCAACCCAAGCTTCGCTATTTACACAGATCGTTTTCGCCTATAATCATTGGACAGAGATTGGAGGAGGGAGATGAATAGACACAGAGACTTAATAATGCTGGACTGAATTTATTAAATAAATGGTTAATTGCTATAAATAAACTTAAGCGACTAATAAATTAAACAGAAATATGTGAGTCCAGACTCCTGTATTATTGAAACTAAATCATATTATCGTTTTAAAATCCTGTCTATAGACAAGCATAAGAATATCTTATGGCACCGAAGGGTGTTTGCGCTTATAGACAGTTTTTGCTCATTGTGTCTTGTGAAATACCCTTATCGGAATGGTGGATCCAGAGTTTAACGACATCTCATGACAACAAATGCCGTTGACATCGCCAGAAATTATTTTTAACAGTTCTCATCGTTTCCATGGCTTCATATTTTAGTAGTTGCCGCATGACAATGACTGGTACGTGGCGAATGAACTAAAGTTACAAATATATATTGTGAGATAAACGCGTTTAGAAGGTGTCTAAAAGGTCAGTCAATAATTCAGTGTTTAAGGATTATAGTTAAAACACTTTTGACCGAACATAATAATAATAATTATTTTTATTTAATGATTTCAAACTGACATGAACGCAGTATGATTACATAGTATGAACGGACGATCACAAGTTATTACAGGAGTCGAATTTAACTGTATGGCAGCCATGCAAGGCGCTTATTTGTCCTGCTGTTCGTTTTACCAACGCCATCTGGCGAATGAAAGGTTGAGTCAACCTTTGGGAGGGTAAAGGAGGAGAAACATACTTCAGTTACTCGGCATTCTGTGCAGAGATCTGTTTCACTTTTGCCTATAATGTTCAACCATGCATTACAAAGAACACGTCCCATTCTGAGTCTAGTAATTTGAACATCCTGTTTCCTTGGTGTGTTCATATATTTAATATCCTTAGAAACAAGAGGTTACATGTATAAAATGATCTTTTACTCATTGTCATATTTGTACTGTCATTTTTTATTATATAATCTTTTATAAAGGAATATACTTCGTTTAATTCTAATAATTTGTAGATTTAATCACTGGTAATGCCAGAACTTGCTTTGCCAAAGAATCTGCCATCTCATTTCCATCCATTTACGGTAGCATATACATGTATACTCTAGTTTAGGCTTCTCAATGAACGGTAACGAACCTTCAGCAACTGTACACAATAAAATTATATATGTATGTTTATGTACGTAGAGAGACAGACAGACAGACAGACAGACCTAGGGACAGAGACAGACAGACAGAGAAAGGCAGACAAAGGCAGAGGCAAAGACAGAGAGAAGAACAGACCCCTAAGCTATCCTTGAGGGAGCCATGGGTGTGAAGCGTTACTCCATACACATGGCCGCATATTTCTTAACCTTAGTATGTGAAATCGGCAGGCCAGTCTTCTCCCTCGCCGTCTCATCTTCCCACTGACAGTGTACGGTCACTGTGCACATTATAGTTGAGTTGGCTAGGGAGCGCAGGTGGAGCAGAAATCTCAAACCAGATCTCTCCTCCGGCCGGGATTTGAACTCGCGAACTCTTGGTTCCCCGTTATCCACTATACTGTAGACTATATGGCTATACTACCATGGGTATATGTGGCTATTTTATGGCTGGCTAAGGCTGGCTCCTTAGAAATCGAACGATTCGTTCCGGAACAGTTACCAAAGTCTCTGGCTATCCAAGTGGGCGCAATTCTCAAGGGACTTCCAAATTCCTTCGGCGGTTCAACGTATACCGACCAGTAGACAGTTAGAAACGCACCCAGTAAATTTGAACGGACTTCCTCTCATATATGGGGTCGCTTCTAACGAGACGTTTATACGGCGACAAGGTCGGAAGCTCCACAAAAATTCGCCGGAACAATAAACGCGAACGCCTGCCACGGCTGGTCTGTTTCTCCATCGGAGAAATTCTGAATAATTTATGTAGCGGCTTTCAGGAACGTCTCTATATTCACGCGCATTGACAGTCTTTTATGGCGGGGTCGTTAGGGCAAGCTCATCACATTGAGTTTGATCAATGTCCTTGTAAATAAGTAAGTAAACTAATCAGCATATCTGAATGGCAAACGTGTGGTGCGTTTGCCTATTCGGCAGTGCACTCCGTATGCACACCAACGATGGCAAGTTCGATCCCGCTTAGCGGTCTCCGTGTAACGACCATAAATGCAATAAATTTACAAATAAATAGACAAATAGATGGGTATACATCAAATACCAGAATAGATCAATTAGCAAAGAAATGAGCAAGTAAAATTGGACGAATAAATTTTGAAATTAATAAATGAAAAACCAAACGAATAAATGTAGGTACGAAAAGTTTTTAAATCTGCACAATATCTGATAAACAGATCCATGACTTATCAAATAGATAATTATATTTCTACATAAATTTACTTGTTTATATATGCCTATATCATATGTGAGAAGTTTTGTTAGAGGAGAAGTTTTGTTAGAGCCTCATCGTCAGCGAATACTTGACGGAGGAGAAAGAAAGAAAGAAAGAAAGATATCATATGTGCACTTTTATACATAAAGAGAGCACAGACACGGCCGTCTCCCCCACCTAACTATACAGTCAGACAGACAGACAGGAAAAGACTGTGATCTATCGTTGTATCCTGAAGTAAAGAACATGTACAAACAAATTACATTTATATATATATATATATATTATATGCCTTATATTAACTACATGTATGTTATGTATATATGCATTAAACTAACATGAACAATGTGTAGACATACGGTACTAACTTTTCGCATGTTATTGTCTAGAAATAAATGCTGTGGTGTATGGCTACGTCTCGTCTGTTGGCCAAGACATCGTTCATCAACCGACTTGCAAAGGCACTGGACGTGTTATGACGCTTGCCAGAGAGATAACGACCGAGGCGCTAAAGAGGGGTCTGTCTCGGACAGGGTCTTGGGTGGGGGAGACGGCCGTGCCTAATTCGCAAGATGGACTGCTTGGGCGGAATGAGCTTAAGTCCCCGGAGACGGACGCAATTAACGACCGCCTCATCGTATCTCGTTACTCCTCGAAGACGGATTAATCCGTGACGAGTCATTACAGGAGGACGATCGACTGTGACGTCATTAAAAGCTCAGCGAATTATCGCGCGTCGACGTCATAAAGTATATGTATGTACACACACAGCTGCACACACCCAATATAATTATATATAAATTATATATATCTATATATGTTATATATTTATATATATTATATATATTATATATATATAATATATATATATATAAGTTAGTAAGTATCGACTTTAATTCACAGTTGCAGACTGCATGCTGAGTTACAAGCGACATTATACGTAAAAGTGTACATTCAAAGACAAGAAATAATCACAATAAAGAGAAGAAAAAGAAAGATTCTTCGCATTCGATCATGATTTGCCTCCGGGAGAACTCCATCGTGCGGCCATGGTCGAAGGCAGCGCTCTGACTGTTTTATTCGGGGCAAGTAATAGAAGAACATGTGCTCAGAGTTGCGACTATTCGAAACAAAAAGGTCTTGTCCGCCCTTGAGCGCAGCTGCTAAACAGATGGGGTATCCTCATGGACATATCACAGCCGACAATGTTGGTTTAACACAGCCTGAAGCCTTATTCGATCACCAGCACCAACAAATCCCTATCATGAGGCCGACGAGTAAAGCTTACCAGCCATTAGTGTGGATCTCACAACATAACGCAATCTTTGTCCATGGAGTCCATAAGACGATAAGCCCCAATCGCACAATGAGCCGCCAGTGCTCGCGAGCAGATAACAGTAATATGGTAGCTCCCAATATTTTCGTATGACCTTCTCTTGTTAATCCCTGTTAAGATATATATATATATATATATATATATATACAGTATATATATATATATAATCAAGATTAATATATATATATATGTATAATAAATATTCATATACTGTTCTATTCGATCATTGTGTCATTGGTTTTACATTGCTGTTTCTGATGAAGTTTAGGGTTAAGAAGACAAGGGCCACAACACGACCGGGATGTCTTTTTATCTCATTCTCTCGTTCTATGGTTGTATTGCTGTAAGACGATATCCAGACTCTCCAGAACAAATCTCGGACACGTCCATCATCAGAACGCTAAGCTTTTCGTCCCTCAGAAGATTAGATGGAATCCGATACGCCTTGCACACATCAGTCGCCTCTGATGAATGCTCGCATTAATAGCAATGCAAAACTAATGCCACAATGTTCTCTGAGAAGATGGAAAGTAATTGTAATCGTAAACTAGGAAATGTCTAAAGCGATACTAAAGAGAATCCAGTTTATTCACGAGCTCTGCGTTAAGTAGGGAGGGGGTTGTCCAAAGATATTAACTGAAGAATTAGAGAAAGGGGGAAAAGAAGAGAGAGAGAAGGGGATGAAAGGAGGACGGGAGGAGGAAGGAAAAAGGAAAAAGGAAAATGAAAAGAGGGAGAAAGAAGAGATAAGGAAAACAAAGAGAAATGGAATGAGAAAGTACAAAAAGAGAACGATGTTCACAGAAAGAAGCAGAATTGCTGTGTCTCTTTTAGATACTGTCAAAACACTTGGTGTAACCCTGGACAGTAAGCTCACATTCCGACCACACATAACAAACCTTTGTAAATCTTGTTTCTATCACATCAGGGCAATACGTCACATAAGGTCGGCTCTAACTAAGAATATGTCTCAAACTATAGCCTGTTCACTTGTATCCTCTCGTCTTGATTATGCTAATTCCCTTGTTGTGGGTGTCTCAAACCTTGAACTCAAAAGGCTGCAACGAATCCAAAACTCCTTAGCTCGTGTAGTGATGCGTGTCCCACTACGAACATGCTCCTCAGTCCTACTCCACGAGCTGCATTGGCTTCCTGTTGATTTCAGAATAAAATTTAAATTGGCCTGTTTGACCTACAAAGCCCTCAGCACCAGCACACCTACCTATATTCATGCACTACTAGCTCCTTACATCCCTCCTCGTTGCCTGAGATCATCAAGTACAGGTCTTCTAGCTGAGCCACGATGCAGAACAGTTATGGGCTCTCGTGCATTCCACGCCTCTGCTCCAAAGGAATGGAATCGACTACCACTTTCTCTTCGTAGCTCAACTTCACTTCCTTCCTTCAAAAAGCGGCTCAAAACTCACTATTTCTCCTTGGCTTTCAAGGATTTAGAAATCTAAGTGCATCTTCACCTGGCGGCTGACTATCCTCGCCTCAGATTCACATCTCGGTGTGACCTTGCGCGCGTTACAAATTTATTTAATAATAATAATAATAAGAACGAACAATGCGATGAATGCGTGTAACAAGACGATGGTGACAATCGTATATGAATGCAGGTGATGTCAGTAGGCCCCTATTAAGCCCCAATAAGAAAGAGAGCGATTCCAATGCTCTTTGTTATGACATAAACATCGTTAAACAGTAAGACTAGTATATTAGAAACAACATAAAAACCCAAAGTAAGGAACATAACAGGAAACAAACAAAATGAGGAACGATCGACGTCCTTAACCATCGGAATATTCAAGGCCCTTTTAGACACCTTTCAAATGCTTGACATCGATGCTATATATATGCAACTTTCATAAAATTTAATATTATGTCGTATCGTATCTAACAATTTATAATGCGCATCTCGAGGAATCAATCAATCAATCAAAACTCTTTTATTGAAGCCATGTCAAACAAAAATCACATAACATTTAACATAAAATATCAGGATTGGCCGCAAGAGGAGTCCCAAAAGGGATCAAGATCTCGCTAACTAGGGACACCTAAAACAACATTTCAGAAATTTGAATTAGTGATAGTTAAATCCTTGACAAACAGTGCAACATCAAGTTTCATACAGTAATGCAAACAGTATAGTACATAGTACACAGTACATGATAAACACAATGAAAAACGAAAACCTTAACTAACAGTGAAAAAGAATATCCGGCAGGGTAGGTTATAGCTAATTTGAGTAATTTCCATTAATCAGAAAGGCATGCAGCATTTTTTTTAAATGTCGTAGGTGCAGGGCACAACGTATGTGAGAGGGAAGCATGTTTCATGTTGTGGAGCCAACAGATGTTATGGAAAATAAGCGAGTATTGGTGTGTGCATATATGGTGTGTGCATATATAATAATTATACAGAGGCGTTCTCGGTACGGAAACTTTGGGGAAAAGAAACGCCTTTAAAAAGAGAGAGACCGATGAGGAAACCCAGTCGTTAGTTTAGCCCTTAGTGAGGGGAAGGTCATTCCAAATGGCAGGGACCCACGACAACAGACGCCGGGTGTTAGGTCAGATCAGTCCTAGTCCTAGGAACAAAAAGATCAAGCCGATCTGAAGAGCTCAAAGAGCGAGATGATGATGCAGATTACGGCTTTCGCTTATAGTCTGAGAGGTATTTTGAGGCACTGCCTAGCTGGGATTTGGAGACCAGAAAGAGGATCTTATGCTGGATACGCGCAGCAATAGGGAGCCAGAGTAAGACTTCGAGCATATTATGTGGATATATATGAGCAAAGCGAGAAAGTGTGGGCTATGAGCGTATAGCTGATGCATTTAGAAAGCGATTGAACGGGGGAGAGACGCCGCTTTGGGAGGCCCATGAGAAGAGAGTCTTAATAGTCCAAGCCGGAGCAGACAAATGCTTGCCCTATAATGGTGGTAAAGATAGGAGAGACCGATCGTCTGATGGCCCTGAGACGCCTCAGCTGAAAGAAACAGGAGCGGGTCAGGTCCGACATGGGCTCCGTGAACGTGAGGGAGGAGTCAAGCGTGACACCCAAGTCACGGACACAAGAATAGTATGTGAATGCAGAGAATTTCTCGGTCAGTAGTAGAACATTAAGCTAAGTAAGCTGTTGCCTAGTCCCAAACCAGATCAATTGAGTTTTCGCCGTGTTTAGGCAGAGACGGTTTGTCGACATCCAATTAGGCCTATGTAGATCGGACACAAGACAGTCAATGGAGCGGACTAGGGAGGTTGATCTGATGATGGACCATGTACAAAAGCTTGGGCATCATCTACATAAAGGTGGCCATTTGCCCTATGTTTGGTAAATCAAAACGGGACATTAACATAAAGAGAATGTAGAGGATGGGGCCAAGAACCGAGTCTTGAGGAACACGGAATTTAACCCCAAACCACTGATTTCTGTAGTCTCCAAGGACAACCATCTTCGAGCGGTCAGTGAGGTACGCGGAATTTGGAGCGCTCCCCAAATTTAAAACTTAGAAATACAAACTCATTGTTATAGGAGCCCACATTTTCTTTCATGAAGGACTTTATTGTCACACCATTCTCAAACCATCTTTGAAATAAGGTCTTTTAATTCATTTTTGCTACGCTTTGTCAATTAAAACCTACATGAGAAAAACAATTATATGCTGCAAAATTCCGAGGGGCACGCGACGGCATTTTAAAAATGGTTTGGCGGCATTTTGGCACGCACCTTTTTGAGTCCGAGCCACTTTGGGCACGCCTGACATAGGTTCGCCATTCCTGTCATAAGATGTCGTTAAACTTTGGCATAAAAATAATAATCGCTAGTTAAAGATATCGACATTTGAATAGGCATGATGCTTAACTAACGGTGAGAAGTTATTGTTCTGAATAATAAAATTTCATTCCACGTCAAATCCGCTACTGCCCGTACTATGGTAGTGCCAGTTCCAAGCCTCGAGAAAGGAGGAGGGCGACGCCAATCATCTTTGTTATAACACAGTGTCCTTAAACAGCAACTAATCAACCAATTTTTCGTCGTCAACGGCCTTTGTAGCCGTTAGATGTCGTTAAACTCTGGAAACACAGCATCTAACGTCTGAGATTGTTGGTGGGCAACTTGGTGTGTAATATAGGAACAAACGATGAACTTTGACAACGATTCTAAAGATCTTTGCTATAACATAACACCGTTAAATAGTAAGTTTAGTACATTAGCAACAGCATAAACATCCAGGGTTAGAAACATAGCACGAAAGAAATATAGCGTGGAAAGCTCGATGTTTTTACACACCGGATTTTTCAATGCTGTTTTAGACACCTTTCAAACGCTTTTAACTGACGTAATATATTCGTAACTTTCGTTCAATCGTTAATTATGAAGTCGTTGCGGATACCGACAACACTCTGGTAGTGATCCATTTGTTACGGAGTGTGCTCGAAGTATATATTCTATGCATGGAACATCGTCGAGTAGCGCGCAAGACCAGTCTACAGGTCTCGCACATCGATATCTATATTTAGACTGGATTGCGCTTAGTCTATGCTAGCTGCACGAAGCGGCGCGGTTGGCGGACAGGCCTTTCCGGCATCTTGTTACTCGTATTGTATCAGCTGTGAGTTTGATACCCATAATAATGTCACGACTAAAACCTTCAATTAAAGAGTATTTCAACATTCACTGCAAGCTAACCAACCGTTAATTGGCAAATTGAATATAGTCTTGAATCAAAAGGAAGATTTTATAAATCTATTCAGCCTTTGGTATCCACAAATGTAAAATTCATAGACTCTCTAAGGAAACGTGAAGTTCAAATTACCAGACTTAGAATGGGACATATCTTAACTAATACGTGGTTGAAACATATAGGTAAAAGCACAACGGATTTATGTTCTGAATGCCAGGTGCCTGAAACCATTGATCATATATTAATTGCTTGTAAAAAACATGACATATCAAAATTAATATTTGAAAAATGTGCGTTGAAAAAAGTGGAATGCACTGTTAAAAGTGTATTGTCTATTCCAGATATGTGTCTCGAAGTATATAATATACTCATGAAAATTACTAATGGGAAAATCATGTAGAGATTATAAATAAATAGAGTAATTATATCTGAAAATACTATCTATAGGTGTTGTAAGTAAGTACATAATCTAGGTAATGGCAATAAATAATGGTTAAATACAGTTGCATAACGGTTACTTGAGTAAAAAATATCATAACTTCTTTTTATAATAATGTTCCTTGTTTATAACATGTTAATTGGTTTGTTCATAATGTTAAATGTATGGATTTATAATGTGATTTTTTCTTCTTCTTTTCGTATTGGATAAAACTGATGCTTAATAATATTTCTAATATTCTTGGTCCTTAGTTATTGCTTAAAATTGGTTTGTGTTTGTTGATGAATACGATTCATTTTTGAGCTAATTTTGTAATACATAAACCAATATTGAATAATATTGAAACGTTGATTGTCATGTTGAAATTGTTAATTGAATCTGTATGTACTATGACTGATGGATAATGAATATTGAGCATCTCCTGTAAATGTAATAGTGATAGTTTGATGGTAATTTAGATAGATCAATGTGATATTCTCTCAAATATTGTTAATAAGATTGACGAGAAAACAGTATATAATGATTTATATGAATAAGAGATTGACAACAATCACCTGTCACAGCATCCTATCAGAAATGGAATCCAAACCAAGAAGAGAGAAAGCAAACTGATGATAGACAGTATACGAAAATGAACTTAATCCGTCAGAAACTTTAAATACGTCAACATCCTATCAGAAACGGAATCAAAGACGAGAAAAGAAAGAAAAGAAAACTTATGAGAACATTACAATAAAATGAACTGAAATACATCAAAAACTTAAAGACGTCAACAGCCTTGTAGCTATAGGATGTCGTTAAATATTGGATTAATAATAATAATCGTTAATTATACCACCCATATCAACTTCAAATCCGTTAAATAGCGTATTACTACGGCTGAACAAATAATTAGGTCCAAATCAAGTAAGACGAATTATTGCGAGTAACATTGACTTCACAGGGAACGAAAGAGCAGATAAATTGGCCAAAATAATCTGAGCATTAAATATATTAATTCAACAATTACATCGAATTCCACTAAATATTTACTTTAATAAAACCTTATATAATAAATAAGTGGCGGTTAGAATATGATAATGATTTATCAAGGACGTTTTATTAATTTGCCAAGTTGTCAGTACGAATTTTAGATATATGGAACCTTGTTGACATAAATAGATCCAGCTTACTAGATTAAGACTGGGAATAATAAATATACATTATCGTTTGTGTTTTATCGGAAAGCACCCTAATGGTTTATGAGATACTTGTCTTATGAAGGAAAATATAGGCCTACATCGTTTCCTGCTGTTTTGTACAAGAGAAAATATCTCTGAATCTTTAAGAGATAAATGTAAAATATGTAAATCTGAGGGATAATATTATCACACAGCATCATTAAACTGAAACTACTACTATTCGTTAATGCTAGACGTATCATTATTCATGGACGTCAACTAAATGTCTATCTCTGTGCACACCGAAAACTGACTATTCTTGATGAACAGTATTATTGTTCACCGTTGGTGGACCAAGACATTGCAACACTCTCCTTTCGTCTGCCCGCTCTTCTCTGTAGCTTGTGTCATTTGGCTCTCAACTGAAGACCCTTTTGATATTACTAAGTCGCCATCGGTTGTACTACGGCAAAAAGACTGTTATAGGGCCTATGTCAAAATAATTTCTGCCGACGTAAACGGCCTTTGTTGCTATAAGATGTCGTTAAACTCTGGATCCCCCACTCGCTAATAACAGCTCAACCTCAGATTGAGTGGAATGTTCAATGATGTCATAGGAAAGGTGAGAACTGTTCAAAGCAATTTTCTATCGTCGTCAATGCACGATGATGCTATAAGATGTCGTTAAACTTTGGATCCAATCTTAACACCGTCATTGCCTTTTAAGCAGGCGATGTCATAATAATAATAATAATAATAATAATAATAATAATAATAATAATAATAATAATAATAATAATAATAATAATAATAATAATAATAATGATGATGATGATGATGATGATGATGATGATGATGATGATGATGATGATGATAATAAGACACCTTCTAAACGCTTTTAACCGACTCAATATATTGACAACTTTCGTTTCATCGCTAGTGCGAACATATCGTATCGTATCGTATCTAAAGATTTATATAGCGCCTCTCTCAGAATAACTATTCAGAAGCGCTCTCAGCACGAAAACCCCGGGGAAAGAAACGTTTTTAAAGAACGAGAGACCAAAGAGGAAAAATTAGGCATTAGTTTAGCCCTTAATGAGGGGGGAAGGTTATTCCAAGTAGAGGGACCATCCACAGCAAATGCCCGGCGTTGAGCCAAGGCAGTCAGTCCTAGGAACAAAAGATCTAGCCAATCAGCAGAGCGCAAGGAACGAGATGAGGTCGCAGATAACGGCTTTTCGCATATAGTCAGAAAGATACTTTTGGGCACTGCTCAGCTGGGCCTTTGAGACTAGAAAGAGGATCTTATAATGGATGCGCGCAGGGATAGGAAGCCAGTGCAAGACATCGAGCATATATGTAGAGATATGCGAAAAGCGAGGGAGAGCCTAGCTGAAGCATTTAAGACCGATTGAAGGGGAGAAAGACGCTGTTTCGGGAGGACCATAAGAAGTGAGTTGCAGTAGTCGAGTCGGGAACAGATAAACGCATGTACTATGGTGGTAAAGACAGAGGGAGAGACCGATCGTCTGATGGCTCTGAGACGCCTCAGTTGAAAGAAACAGGAGCGAGTCAGATTAGATATGTGCTCCGTGAATGTGAGGGAGGAGTCAAGCGTGACACCCAGGTCACGGACACTAGGAGAGTATGTGTAGGCAGGGAATTTCTCAGTCAACAATTGAAAATCAACACCCCCATAATAAAAGAGGAATGATGCTCCATAAGGAACGGTGAGAGCTGCAATACGCAAAAATAATCTTTGTCGGCGGCAACTGCCTATGTTGTCATAAGCTGTCGTTAAACTGTGGATCCATCTCCATTTTCGAAATATACCCCGCAGCCGATCGAGTCGATCGATCGAGTCGATCATAAACTCGGCCAAGTCGAGTCGATCGAAAAATCGTCGACTCGATCGACTCGCCGATCGAGTCGATCGTAAACTCGGCCAAGTCGAGTCGATCGTTGTTTCCTCGACTTGACTCGACTCTTGAAATATTTTACTTACTATTTCTTCACAAAATGACAGACCTTATGATATAATGACGTAATTCTGTGTAAACACACAACTACCGTATGAACCTAATATGAAGTTCACTGCAAATAATGAACCTCTTGGCGCTTTCTTATTAGTGGAAGTTATAGAGATACTTTCTTTCACAGTTCAACTATAATAGATAGATATTAGGCCTACACGTCCTCTACTGCCGTCTTATTTGTTGAGCTGGTACTAATTTATGTACCGTACCGTAGGAGATTCCATTGTAGCCCTAGCTGCCTAGCTGATCAAGTCGACAGATTTAGCGAGGCTTAATCCTTATAAGTCAGCCACAGGCAGACACGATGTCAATATAATACCTGAACTGTTACTTACCAGGTTCAATTACAGTTGATGCTTTGTACATTAGACACAAGAGCTATGGAAGTTATAACTGCAATTACAGTTCTTAATAGAACTGTTATAACCATTGACAGTTTGAGGAAGAGAGTGCAATTGAAATACATGAGTAATTTACACTGTGTCCACGATAAAGTAGACCCCTAGACTTTGTTAAATATCTTGGTCAATTGTACTACTATAGGTACTAAATTTGGTGCACATGAACTTCAGTCTATTCTATCTAAACCCTGCAAATTTTATTACAATTGATGCAACGGTTACGATGATATACCCTTATGAAATTGGGTGGTTCAGGAACCAAGTTACCAACACGTAAAACGCATCGACAGATGCGTGCGCGGCTGATCATCCTGACTCAGCACCAGTTCTCCGACAGCATTGATATTTGTTTGCGTCCATGGTTTTGTTTGCGTCTCGTGGTTTCCTTGCAACTGATCCGGTTGTGGCAATCTTTTTAACAGCTTGCTGACACCAGCTAGGGACCAATTTTTCATTGGAAATTCTGTAATGAGTCTCCTACGCCATACCCCTTCGTCTCTCTCAACTCCTTGATTAAAATCTTGTCCTCTGCACTGAAAACCATTTCTTTACAACCAACTACTGTTACTGTTACTGTTACTAACTACGTAAAACAGGTCTCGTAGTCTAATTGTTTCCGAAAATGACGCTTATAAACAACAGCCTATCCCTGCGGTAGCCAGAAAAATGACGTAATTCTATGCGTTTTACGTGTTGGTAACTTGGTTCCTGAACCACCCAATTTCATAAGGGTATATCATCGTAACCGTTGCATCAATTGTAATAAAATTTGCAGGGTTTAGATAGAATAGACTGAAGTTCATGTGCACCAAATTTAGTACCTATAGTAGTACAATTGACCAAGATATTTAACAAAGTCTAGGGTCTACTTTATCGTGGACACAGTGTAGATATACTGGATTATAAGAATGCAACAGTTGTCAGCAATTCTGACGATCTCTCTACTAAACCGTTTTGGCCAAGAGACTATATATAGTCCAAGTCGACGAAGTCGATCGAGTCGATCGTCGTCTGAGCCAAGTCGATCGAGTCGTCGAAAGGTCGGCGAGTCGACGAAGTCGATCGAGTCGATCGTCGGCCGAGCCAAGTCGATCGTATACACTCGACTCGATCGACTGCGGGGTATAGATCCAGGAACGTTGAGAAGTATTCTGTTTGAAACAATTTTCTATTGACGTCAACAGCGTATGTTGCCGTCAGAATGTAGTTAAACTTCTGTTTCCAACTTTATTCCCGTCACAGCCTTTTAAGCAGGCGATGTTAAAATACGAAGGCGACGCAAATCAGTTTAATCTTTACAACTGCATTGTTAAACAGAAACTATCTATTTAATCGTTGTCGCATTGTTGTATTTACAATATCTATTAAAACGTTGGCGTCAACGACCGTCGAAGCCACAAGGTGGTGTTGCACGCTATAGCTATAGATAAATAGTTATTAACCGTCTGTGTACTTCGAAGCATTGAAGGACAATAATTATAGAGCGATGAAAAAAGTTTGAATGGTGTGGACTAACACTATTAGCGAGAAGGAGAAGCAGAGGAGACATAATTGAAGCCTACAGCATTGTTACCGGAAAGGAGGCAGTGCAGTGGGATAGGTTTTTTTAAATAGCGCCAAACAAGGGGACATAGGTGTAAATTATTTAAGAAACCCACAGGGACATTAGGGCAGAAATTCTTCAGTGCACGAGTTGTAACAGGAAAGAAATCAAGTGAAGCAAGATCGACGTCAGCTAACCTGGCAGCAATAATTTTGTCCTTAGACACCGGATTTTCCGACGTCCTTTCTGACACCTTTTTAACGCTTTTAATCAACTCAATATATACGTAACTTTCGTTCAATTGCTAGTGAGACTGGACCTCTTTATAGAAGAGGAATGATTCTATAGGAACGTTGAGAACTGTTCTGCTCGAGACAATTTTCTATCGACGTCATTGGCTTTGATGTCACAAGATGTCGTTAAACTTTGGATCCAGTCTGAACTCCGTCCATTGCCTTATACGCAGGCGATGTGAAAATAGGAAGGCGACGCTAACCAGCTTCATTTATACACTGCACTGTTAAACAGAAACTATCTACATAGGCTAATCATTGTTGTCATCAGATGTAGTTAAACTCTAGATCCATACATCCAGAAAATCGTCCGTATCGTCTCAAGAAATATTTGTGTGTGTGTGAATATATAGGCCTACTGTGCATTACGAGAGCGTTACCCCAACTATTTAAATAATTAACTTAAATAACTTCAGCTATTGAAGCTGAATAGATAACAAATAGTGAGGGCTGTTAGCAAGATGAAGGGGACCGGTTGGACAAAAGCACAAAACTTTCTGTGTACTTAGGTTTGGTCATATGGTAATGGTTTTTGGTAGGATCCACGCGATCCGACCACGGGTCACCCCTAAAAAATACATTTTAACCAAGATGGCGTCCAATATGGCCGCCAAAACACAAAAATATGTATATATCAGGCCACAGGTAAGCTACAATAACAAATGAAGTGTCGAATATAATATTTTCAAAGGTCAAGGAATCGATTTATCGTAGTGGCAATAGTGTCCGAATGTTACTATCCAAAATGGCGTCCAATATGGCCGCCAACACACAAAAATATGTATATATCAGGTCAGAGAGTAAGCTACAATAGCAAATGAAGTGTCGAATATAATATTTTCAAGGTAAAGGAATCGATTTATCGTAGTGGCAATAGTGTCCGAATTTTACTATCCAAGATGGCGTCCAATATAGAGGTCACGAGTGCTGAGCTACGAATACTCAATTTAATCGCGCCAAAAACGTGCCAGCTCGATCCTCTGCCCAGTCTTGAAGCTGGATGGGCTGGATTCAAGTGATTAAGCAAATTACCGCCTGATTGCAAATGTCACATTTCCTTCTAAGGTTATGGAATATATTGTTGCTAGTGTTTATCTAGATATAAACAACAACAACAACAACAACAGAAATAGCCAATAGCCAGGGTAAGGAACGTAACAGGAAAGAAACAGGGTGAGGAAAGATCGACGTCAGCGACCCTGGCAGCTATGATCATGGCCTTAGACACCATTTTAGACACCTTTTAAACGCTTTTGACTGACGCAATTTATTCCTAACTTTCGTTCAATCGCTATAATACTAGACGACCAAGATCTACATTAAAGAAGTGGAATGTTGTAATAGGAACGGTGAGAACTGTTCTAATTTGTAGAATTTTATCAATTCAAGCTATAAATCGGCGAAACTTCTCTTAGTAGGCCTATATCTGAGAAGGTCTTTCACTCAACGCTGGAAACATTTCTCTTTCACAAACCCTATCCCGATTCTTCCTCTTCCTCGTATGGGGCTTATGTCACTCACCGCTTCAATTATTAAAACCGTCCACATTTGCAGAGTGACTGTTATGTCTGACCCATTGCATCTTGGCCTGGAACCGATTATGACCGTACCTGCCTACCTATTTTGTTTTGACTGAGCCATCTCGAAAATGCGATTACGGTTCAAACAACAACGACGACGAGATACTTCATCATCTCCAACGATTTGGCCAACAACAACAACAAAACATAAAATTTGCTACTCACGACCAACAATAATAGAAGCACCCAGACAAGAAACACATTAAATCCATCAAACTAACGTTAAACACTGGTTGATTGAAGGCTCTCTTTAAACACCTTTAATACGCTTTTCATCGACCCTATATATAATCCATGGCGGAAAACTCCGCTAATGACAAGCGATGCTGTAGCAAACCATTTGAGCCCTATAGTTCTAAAGCGGGCCATGTCCACTTCTTAGGTTTTTTTCACTGAAGGTGGACTTTTGTCCAATATTGTCCAATGCCTTTGGAGAAAAATTAGTCCATGTCCATTGCCTTTGCTTACCGCTATACTGGTGAATGATTTCTTCTTGTCCTAATACAGTTCAGAAAACCAAATTGAGGAAGAAGTGGGCCATGTCGTATTGAATCGTGTGTTAAAGACAGGTCGGCGAAAAAATGGGTCAAGTCCATAATTTAAGTAATAAAATTATCTACGGTTTTATTGTCATCACATTCTATGGTTCGGCCATTTTTGTACATAAACATAAGAATATTTCAGTATAAGTTGTATGTTGAGAAATGCACGCAAGATCAGAAAGTTCCCGTCAAAGAATGGGCATATCGGCAATGTTTCAATACAGAATATAATCTGTCATTTAAGTTGCCTCATAAAGACACATGCAAGACATGTGACATAGCAAAGGTTGCAATACAAGCTGAGAATGATAAGACAAAGCAAGAGAAATTGAGAAAAGAACATGAGCTGCATCTGAGGAAGGCTGAACTTGCACGCGAGAAGCTGAAATCAAGTAAAGATGATGCAACGGAAAAAACAGAAGTGTTTACTTTTGACTTAGAGAAAACACTGCCGACTCCTGATATATCCAGTAATGAGGCTTACTATTCTCGACAGCTTTGGACTTATAATCTGGGTGTGCATTAGAGAGTGACATGGGGAATTTCCCCGCGGGGAAACCGCGGTAACCGCGGTAAACCCCGCGGTAATGGGGACAACATTTGCGGTAATACCGCGGTAATGGGGACAACAATTGCGGCAATACCGCGGTAATGGGGACAACAATTGCGGCAATACCGCGGTAATGGGGAATGAACCGGCGATAAAATAGCGGTAATGGCAACTCTTGTAGTTTTATGGTTTATACAGCATATTGCCTATAATTATATTTACCATACAGTAATTTATTTACTTCCCTAGATACATCTACTTACTTACTTAAAATTCCAGTTCCATTCGCTTTTTGACGCTACTTACTCGTATCATCGATATCTATGTTTAGGTCTAAATATAGATATCATTGGATCATATCAATGGTAAACTACTTCCTGTCTACGGAATTGTTTTTAACTAATAATTATTGTTGAAACAACAAAAAGCGACCGAATTTTGTTTTAAAAGTAATTGTAGTTAAACTAAAAGTTATATTTGACCGTTTTATTAGCGTGTCTGTAATTTGCGAACGTGAATTATTTAGCTGGCTGAAATTGCACGTTAAATCAGTCGGCGGTCATACCCTACCTTGAAAGGTTGACCAATGCCAGAATTCAATTCTTCTCACAAGACCGTTTCTTCAGTTGACAAGTAAGTTCAGATGCACTTTAGCAATTAGTGTGGTGTACATGTGCGCCAAAGATAATACGGTAAGAATAAAAATTTAATGGACTAGAACTTTGAAATAGCATTTTATTTCTGTAAAATAGCATTGCGTTTTACTAACAAAACAAAAAGTGACCGAATATCTTAAAGTAATATTGCAGTTAAAGTAAAGGTGATATTTAGCCCTTTTACGAGCTTGTCTATGCTGATGAATTACTTTTTAACATAGTAGCCTAGTAACATGTCATTTTAAGAGATCTATACAAGTACAATCCCAAATCAGTCCAGGTGAAGTTGAGAACTTGTGAAGGAGATTTTTTCTTGAAGCTTACTAGTCAGAAATAGTAAGGGCGTGGTTAATGCAAACTGTCGATAAAATAATAGGTTTTTGCATAACGTTTTATTAATGCAATCAGCAATACAAATAGCTTTGTAAGCTAAAATTGGTGTTTTTTAATTTTAATGGGTGAAAACTTTTTGCGGGGAATGTGATGCTGTCCTGCGGGGATGGGGTGGGGACGGGGAGAAAGCCTGCGGGGATGGGGTGGGGATGGGGACAAAACTTGCGAATATATCCAGTAATCCATAATTACTATTCTCGACAGCTTTCTACGGACTTATAATCTGGGTGTGCATTCTGTTAAGACAGATAGTGCTTGGATGTTTATGTGGCATGAAGGCATGGCTTCACGCGGACCTGACGAGATTGGGTCATGCCTGTTGATTTTTATCAACATGAAGAGAGCAGAAGGAGTAGAGAATTTCATAGCGTTTTCAGATAGCTGTGGTGGACAGAACAGAAATTTCAAAATGGCAATGATAGGAAGCTATGTTGTTAGTTCTGGTACAGCCAGCTTTGAGCAGAGATTTATGAAGTCTGGCCACAGCTTTCTACCAAACGACGCAGATTTCGGATTAATTGAAAGAGCCAAAGGCAGAAAGGAAATTTTTGTGCCTGATCATTGGATGGATTTAGTTCGACAGGCCAGAAAAAAGAATCCATTCTCCGTCGTCGCAATGAAACAATCAGATTTTATCAGTCTTGCTAAGTACACTAAAACAAATGCTGTCAACCGCAAGAAAACAAGTGATGGTCAGAAGGTGGAATGGCTTCAAATTCAGTCTTTGCGTTTTGAGAAAGAAAGGCCTCTTGTCATGAAATTTAAGTACTCTCTTGGTGACGTTGAGTGGTCTGAAGTTGACTTTGGAAGAAAAGCTGGTAAGGGACGTCCATCGACTGTGAAAGAGCCAGAGCTGTTGTATCCAGTTGGTCGATCAGTTGCGGGTCCAAAGATGGCCGATCTCAAGAAACTTTTGAAATACGTCCCACCTGTTTACCATTCGTTTTACGCGAGTCTTCAAACTAATGATGCAGTTACGGTATCGGACGTTGACGAACAAGACTTTGATGAAAGCTAATCCTGTGTGTGAATATTAAGGTGACACTGTCTTGATAACAATAGCGTTATGCTGTTTTTGTGTGATATTATAACGCAGTATTGTCCATGACATGAACCTCGTAGCAGTTACGGGACCGGACATTAACGATGTGAACACTTTAAACTTCACGTTTTGCTTCTTTTTCCATTATATTTTGTGGTATTTTTGTTACGGTTGGTGACATGAACCACGTTGACTCTAAACAACATATGAAAAATATATCAGAACTAAAGTGGTCCAAGTCCTCTGACGTCATTATAACCATGGTTAAATTCAAAAATAAATGAAGTACTCTGGTGAACTCAGGATGGTGTAATTCTTTCAACATAGAAACAAGTTCAAATTATCTACAAACTGCGACGTTGATTTTTGACAATGCATGGAAGCTATAAACTGCATTATCTCTACATTGCAAAATGTGGACTTGGCCTGCTTTAGTACTATAGGGCTCATTTATAACTAAGTATAAATCAGATCTGTAATATGCCAAAAATAATCTTTGTCGGCCGCAACGGCCTATGTTGGCATAAGCTGCCGTTAAACTCTGGATCCATCCATCCGCTAATGACATTTTATTGTCAGTCCAAAGCCTGGATGGACGGCGACGCTAATGTGTCGTTAAACTGAAACTACTACTCGGCCAATATCCTTACTCTGGTAGTGTCAGTCCCATGTATATAATAATAATATTATGCGTGTTTTTATTTACTTACAAATATGTGTATGTGCATGGGTGCATGCATTTAAATGTATGTACATTATGTACATTTTGTATGCGTATATAAATGTATGTAGGCCTATGTACATGCATGTAGGTATTTATATGTATGTATGCATGTAAGAATAATGCATATATGCACATGTATTTTGTGTCAAAGCTGAATGAACGCAGTAGTCTAATTAAGATCAGTTTCTGGGAAGTCGAAGTTATAGATTCCTAAAAGCTCAAGAGATTACATTGGAATTCCAAGCATCATCGGTAGCATCACCAGCAACCAAATCTCGATATCAAACGTGGTTGAAGATCCTACACACGGAGATCTAAATATATACGTCGAATTCTATGTCATACTATTATATGCACCATTGGAAGCAATTCCTGTTGGCAATGGTCAGCTATACCAGACACATACCGCATTTGCTGGCCACACTGATGTTCCCTTCCTCCAGTCACTACTCGCCTCAAATTCTTCCACTCTGTAGCCCTGTCTTCTCTCTGAATCCTGGAAATTCGCAGTTCCTCCGCCAGTACCGCTACTGACCCACCGTCATCTGCCTCAGGCTCCTCTAATCACCCCACAGGTCTCGAACTCCAAATCGAAGTTCAAACTCAATTCCTACCCTATTCCATCCTATCCTCCGCCTTCGAAGCTTTCTCGTCCTCAACAAAACCCGCATTAGCAGTAGCTCATCCCTCTTCTTTCTGGTCTCTCTGGCAACCGGACTCGGACCTCCACTGAATATCGATCTCTGGACAACCTCTCTGATACGACACAGCGCTCGGGAATAAGCTGGTGCCCTGCGCTTAGATTTAGTGTGGCGCTTTAGAAATTTGGTGTTTACAACTACGATTGCGGTTCATCGTAAACATTAAGGGTCACTCTCACTAACTGAGCTCAAAGCTCACACAGCTCAACCAGCATTCTTGCCTTTCTTTCCGGAGCGTTGCCTTTTCCACGACTATTTGCAATCGTCCTCGGTTTTCGCTCGTTTATATTTTTCTGATTTGTCCCTTTTCTAGTCCTGCATATTCTTTCTTTTCTGTTAAAATCTTCTTCTTTCTATTCCATTTCGTAGTCCAGTATTTCTTCTTCTTTCTCTTCCTTTTCCTGTTCCTTTTTCTCTTCCATTTCTTCTTCTTCCACCTCCTCCTGCTTCTGCTCCTCCTGCTTCTGCTCCTGCTCCTCCTCCTCCTCTTCTTCTTCTTCTTCGTCTTCTTCTTCCTCCTCCTCTTCTTCTTCTTCTTCATCTTCGTCTTATTCTATCTCTTTCTTTTCTTCCATCCTATCTTTCTGACTTGTCCATTTTCTAGTCCTTTTCTACTCCTGCTTATTCTTTCTTTTCTGTTAAAATCTTCTTCCTTCTGTTCCATTTCATAGTCCAATATTTCTTACTCGTTCTCTTCCTTTGTCTATTCCTTTTTCTCTTCCTTTTCTTCTTCTGCCTCCTCCTCTCCTCCTGCTCCTCCTCCTGCTCCTCTTCCTCCTCCTCCTCTTCTTCTTCTTCTTCGTCGTCTTCTTCTTCATCATCTTCTTCGTCTTCTTCTGTCTCTTTCTTCTTCCTCTTCCTCTTCCTCTTCCTCTCCCTCTCCCTCACCTTCCTGTTCCTTTGAATCGCTTCCTCCCCTTTCCGTTGTATCTCTGGCGACGAGCGTCGTTCAGACGCTTTGGTCGGTTGGTCATTGAATGGAAAGGATGAAAGCAACATCCATCGTAATTGATCGAATGATTGACCAACTGGACACGAACACGACCTCCTACTGACCACCCCACTGGACAGCCTCACCCTCACCCATACGTTTAATGTTCTTCTTCTGCTTCTCCTGCTATCTGTCTGCTTCTATTGCCTTCTGTCTCATTCGATGTATGTCTGTCTTCTCTTCTCGTCCATCTCCTTGTCTGTACGTTTTCTCCTAGTTAGTTCCGCTCTCTCTCTCTCTCTCTCTCTCTCTCTCTCTCTCTCTCTCTCTCTCTCTCTCTCTCTCTCTCTCTCTCTCTCTCTCTCTCCTTTTCTCTGTATGTCTGTCACTCACCTTCTCTGCTTTGTGACGGCAGTGTCCGTCAGTTGCTCGCTTACTCATTTACTCGCTCAAACACCAAGCCACTCTTTCACTCGCTCGTTCATACAACGAGTCAACCATCTGCTCACTCACTTAATCACTCACTCCCACACCCATCCAGCCAGTAACTCGCATACTTATTTGCTGCTCACTCATATACCCAGTCACCCAACCATGCACTCACTCGTTGACTCAATCGTACACCCATTCACCCAGCCATTCTCTCACTCGTTCACTCACTCAATCGTACACCCATTCACCTAGCTATCGCTCTTTCTCTCGCTCACTAACCCACTCATACACTCAGTCACTCAATGCCTTTTCGCCGCTTTCGCATCGGTAAAGAATTCTAATCCTATCTCTAAGTCACTTCCTTTGTCTCTGTCTCTTTCTCTCACTGTTTTTCTGTCTCTATCAATGCCTCTGTCTTTCCAGCTGTCTCTGATTTTGTCTCTCTCCCTCTCCGTGTCTCTCCTTCTCTCCTTCCAATTCTCTTCCATCCATGTAACGAGAGCCGCATCCACCTCTTCCCATTTCCTGGCGCATCGAGTCAATTGCTGTATATACGGCGCGTGTCAGCCACAAACGAAGATGCGAGCGCCAACCACCATCTTCCCTCTCCATCTCTCTCTCTCTCTCTCTCTCTCTCTCTCTCTCTCTCTCTCTCTCTCAGCTCTCTCTCTCTCCTCTCTCTCTCTCTCTCTCTCTCTCTCTCTCTCTCTCTCTCTCTCTCTTCCAGCACACGCACGCACGCACAGGCACACACACACTAAGACAGGCACCGAGGATTGTAACCTCCTTTCAGCTTCAGCAACAGAAGAGCGGTTGCAGCAACAGAGCAGTGCTCGGATTCGCAGGATGTAATTATCGAAAGACACCGGAGACATTGCACAGCTGAAAAGACGGTCGCATGGTTACAACAATGTTGCTGTTGCAATAACATGTTCCTTGCTGTACAGACACGCTCTCTGATCACTGTTGTACAGACACAGTAGTCTACCGCTCTAACATACCCCGTGTCATAATGACATACTTTGTGCTGTAACGGTAGTTTCCGTGTTACACTGACACACTCCGTGTTACACTGACAGAATCTGTGTTACACTGACACACTTCGTGTTACACTGACACACTCCGTATTACACTGACACACTCCTTGTTACACTGACACTCTCCGTGTTACACTGACACACTCCGCGTTTCAATAACACACTTCGTGTTTCTCTAAAACTGAAACTGTTTTAAACAACGACAAAAGATGACAGCACCGGATGTGAGTGACTAACTGACGTCATGTCGGCGTCATCATCATCGTCGTCGTCGTCAACTTCGTCGTTGTCATCGTTGTCGTCGCAGCTGGAGTTGTCAGGGGATGGTTTCAGCGATCGAAGGTCGAGTTGCGATGCGAGTCTGGGACACGAGACCAGAGTCGTTGGAGTCGCTAAGTCGAACAACATCTTCGGTGATTTGATTCTGTCTCCGAGGAAGTAAGCGATTTCAATGTTTTATTGTAATGGTTATTAGTAACATCTATAATTATAGCGCCGATGTATAATGCAGAAGGCACCAACTGATGTCACACTAAAACCAACGCGTACTGAGGTCAGTAGTCAGAGGATCAACCCGCAATGGATTTGATCTTCGTTATACATGTACCGTCAAACGATATCACATCAGCAGCGCTGTGACATAATACATGTATATCACAACTGATTTACTGTAATAATTTGCAGTATGACATATTAGGCTATGTCATACTGCAATTACAGTCAATCAGTCAGTCAATCATTCGCTCAGTCACTCAGTCAGTCAGTCAGTCAATTATTCAGTCACTCACTCAGTCAGTCAACAGGTTCCTTAATGTGGAAACCTGTTTGCGATGTTCTTGCATTATCGCACCATTAAAAATTATTCCATAAGCGCTGACACAGCGAAAAGTCTTGAATTAGTCGAAAATGAAGTAACGCTGGGCATGGTACAAGTGTACACGGTACAGTGATTCATGGTACAGTGGTACATGGTACAGTGGTACATGGTACAGTGGTTTATGGTAAAGTGGTACATGGTACCAGGGGCGCAACCACGGTCCAGAAGTTGGGGGGGGACCTAGTGGAATGTCTGAATGTGGGGGGTTGGAATTGCGAGCGCCGAAGGCGCGAAGCTGCGATTGCCGAAGGCAAGAAGCCCCTAACGACTAGGGGGTATGGGGAAGCCAACGCAATTTTGAGCATTTGATACCAAATGGAGTATATTTTGGGCTCTAATTTACCTCAAATTTTTCACCGATGATTTCGATGTAAAAGTACCTAAACCATCTAAATCTGTGAAAAAATATGACTTTATTATTATAAATAAACTGAGATTTTAGGTTTTAGAAGAACACTACTCGCAGTCGCAGCATTAAAAATTGAAATGTCCTCCTAGGCTTCTACTGCGAGCCTTAGTCGAATTTTTAAAAATCGAGATAAGTAGGCCCTAAAGTTTTAGAGTGAAATTATGCAGCAACATTCTGCATTGAATTCTTACAGACTCAATTGAGTTTAGCGGCTTTAGCCTTACCCTGTATTTTATCGGCCAGGTCCAGTGATTTGTTAGGGGACGGACCTACTAGAACGTCCGAGTGGGGAAATTGCGAGTGCGGAAGGCACACAGCCGCGAATGACGAAGGCAAGAAGCCACTAACGACTAGTCTAGGGGTAACCTACAGGGGAGCGTCGTAAGCTCCACCATCGGGGTCTGGGGCGGAGCCCCAGAAGCCAACGCAATTTTGAGCATTTGATACCAAATGGAGTGCATTTTGGGCTCTTCTTTACCTCAAAATTTTCAAAAGTTGGGGGGGACGGTCCCAGGCTTTTCGAAAGTTGGGGGGACGCGTCCCACGGGTCCCATAGGGTGGTTGCGCCTATGCATGGTACAGTGGCACATGGTAGAGTGTTATATGGTACAGAGTAAATTTCGCACAGATCTGAAAACACCTGTAATATTGGTCGTGTGGAGGAATTCAATAATTCACGCAGTTAAGAGATGCAGTGCAGTACGTAGGCCTATAACGAAATACGTATAAATTTGAAGAAGTACACATTGAAGCATTGAGAACGCAAACAGACGAATTGATAAAGCTTCGGTGTAGAATTATGGAACCAGCAGACCGTTCAAAACTGGACAGTTAACTCCAAAATTCCGATCTGGAATGGTCTTCCTCTAGAGCTGCGTCTACACCCTGGGAGTCTGCCTGGAACTTTCCGTACTAAACTCAAAACTGTTCTTTTTGGGCGCGTTGGAGTCGGGAGCGCCTCTGAGTAAGTTTCTTAGTTTCCTTGAAGGGGCGCTATATAAATTCCCGAATGAATGAATGTATGAATGAAAAGCGTTGGACCGCTAAACGAAAACCAGATAAGCTGGTGATCGTGAATAAGCTGATGCTTTGCGCTTAGCTTTAGAGTAGCACTTCGGAAATTTAAAGTTTAAGATTACAATATTGTAGGTATCCTGGCAAATTATCGGCACGTAGGCCTACTTTCTAAGAAATGTATACGACACACTGCAACACTCAACCAGCGTGGCATGAAATATAATCCGACCAAAAACGTGATAAATATTTAAAAATATTGAGACAAATTTGAATGCAACTGTTGGCGCACCGAGGGACTGAAAAATCACCGATTGCTTTGCACGTATTCCGTGTACAATGTTGAACAGTATTTTCCAGCACGCAAACGTCGCATTTTATCGGCAAAAGAAAATTGGAAACGTTTTTAGGAGGGGCAAATGATGACAGACAAAACTAAAACTTAACGCCCTGTTTATGCAGACAACACTCTTTCTTGTCCAGTGCTGCCATAAAGTCTAAACCCTGCTCAGTTATCTATGGATTTATCGCCTGACATCCTTCACCACCGCTGCTGTCGTTTGAAAGGGTACCACGCCATTTAAAACGTCTCCATGTTTATGAACGGTGCTAGCCCAGGGTACAGATCTCTGAATTATGTATAGGAATAACTCGTACACAAATTCGCTACCTCTTGCACAAAGGTGCAGTGATGAGCGCTTCTACAGAAGAAGCTAACGATGCCAGAAATTGATCGCTACGTCAAGGACATTTAAGAAACTCTTTCATCATGGTTCTTCGGATATTGTCGACGAAAGAAAAAAACGCTATATGACATAAAAATTAGCAGGGTTTTTATGTATCATGTATGTATGTGTGTATATAATATGTATGTATGTATGTATGTATGTATGTATGTATGTATGTATGTATGTATGTATGTATGTATGTATGTATGTATGTATGTATGTATCACTAAATCAGGCCTCTGAAGTTGATCGAAGCATGGAATAAGTAGAAGCCCTTATGCTATAACCAGCAATGGCTAAGAAATGTCAGCGACTTCATGTTTCTTAGCCTCAGCATACAACGGTGGGTGGCCAGTCCTCTCCTTCGCCGAGTGATCTTCCCATTGACGGTGTACGGTCAGTGTAGGCCTACTCATTTTAGCCAAGTAGGCTAGTGGTGCAAGCAGAGCCGCATTCTCGAAAAAAATTCTGTCCATGGCGGGGATTTTAACCCCTGACCTCTCCGCAGATAGTACAGCGCAGTAACCAATTTACCTTACATTTGACTACCCGATATCCCTAAATAATATATTCACCCTGCAGGTGGTCAAGTGTCTAGAACTCTCAGCGGCGTAGTCAAATATTTCCCTCTAAAAAAGGAAAGCAACACAGGGCAAAACAATAGAACGCAAAACAATGCAATGCAAGACAATGCAGTGCCACATAATGTAATAAATAACCTTTCAATTCCTGTAATTTGTCTTCGGTTTTATTCCGACGCTTTTAAATCAACCGAACCAAGTCTCGTCACTAATCCAATTGCACCAGATGAACGTCTCCTACTGCGACACATAAACATACAAGCACACGCACTATCCGTGCTTTATATATATCATATTATATTAAAACAGATATATAAATGAATATATATAGGGTAGAGTGGGGCAAAACGCCTCCGCGGGGCAAAACGCCCCATCCCGGCCCTGTCCCCCCTGTGCCATGTAATAAAAATTTTGAATGTTCTGGGGTTTCTTAGTTATACCCTAATGAGATAATCGTCAGTTATTTATCTTTAGATGGTTTGCTTATTTTAATTTTATAAAAATTGATTTTTTCGTGTTTTCTTATAAGAGTCAGCCGCCAATTTCTGTATAATTAATGGTGCCAAAATGCTAGACATAGCCAATAATATAAATAATATTATAGGTCTAAAGTATACCCTATATCGAATAACTGTGACCAATAAATGGGGCTTTAACATATCAGTTTTTTATTATATGAGCAATCTCACAAGGTAGCACCAAGCGGGGCAAAACGCCCCCCTATGTTAAATGCTGACATGGGGCAAAACGCCCCCTTCACCTCAGAGTCACCTGGAGCAAAGCGTATTTTCTTTATTTAATTATATTTTATGACATCTTTTAAAAAATTCTAGAGATCTTTACTTCTTATGGTTATTGTTGCATCAATGCAGTGATTGCAGTTGATTATGTGCATCGACTTTTCAGGTAGCAGGGGGTCAGATCACGGAGGGCGTTTTGCCCCAGGTGAGGGGCAAAACGCCCCCTTTGAAGCATTCTGTATTTTATTATTTTTAATGTAATCTTTTGGGGAATTTTATCGGACATAATTTTACTTTACTTGGGACATGCAGTACAAGATCTTGCAATAATGTCATGCTTAAAATGCTGTTACTCACGTTGTAATTTAGCAAAAACCGTTAAAGGGGGCGTTTTGCCCCACTCTACCCTATATATATATGTAAATCACCCAGTCCAGTACCAACAAATTCACTAGTCTGTAGTCCAATGTCTAATATATATGTATATGTAATAATATATGTGTATGTATATTGTCTTGTCTTCAACCATCCTCGATCCGAGGGTTGGTCGCTCCATGGATAAGTCTTCTCCACCTTTTTCTATTTTCCGTCTCTGTCAACAATCGATGAAAAGGCATATTTTCATCGGTATGTATATAATATAATTTATATATAAAAGGCATATTTTCATCGTTATGTATATAATATTATATATAATTATAGGAATCAATCAATCAATCAATCAATCAATCATAAAATTTGTATAGCGCCTCTTCAAGGGCTCTACTCAGAGGCGCTCCCAAGCCAGGCTTGATCATACAGAAAAGTCTTCAATTGGGCGTAGAAGGAAGCCGAGTGAATGCGAGGAGATAACCGAAGGAAAGAAGGCAAGACATTCCACGCTGTCGGACCAACAACAGAGAATGCTCGGCGCTGCATAGTAGCAGTGCGGGCATGTGGAACCAAGAAGTCACCCCGAGAAGAGGAACGGGGGCTGAGCGACCCTTAAGAGAAGAAGAGAGAGTGAAGATGGTGCACAAGTAGCGAGGAGCTGAACCCAAGACGCTTTGCCAGACGAGAGAGCAGAGCCGAATATAGGATACGCTGCCGGAGGGGAAGCCAGTGTAGAGTATGATGCATGTAGGAGGATACGCTACCATAGCGAGGAATGGAACCAACAAGGCGCGCCGCAGACCGAAAGACCCTCTCAAGAGAGGGCAAGCGGACTTGAGGAAGACCAGTGTAAAGAGAAGAGCAATAGTCTAGACGAGAGCAGACGAAGGCATGGATAAGAGCAGAAGCAGCAGAGGTTGAAAGAGAGCGAGCAACGACCCTAAGCTGACGAAGATGGTAAAAGCAGGAGCGAGACAAAGAGGAGAAGAGGAATTACCAATAGTGACCGTATAGGGCTCTAGGCCTACCTTACCTTATTTCAGTTTAGTTACCTTACCTTACTTACCTTATATATATAATTTTATATTATATATATATAAAATTGTGCGCTGTCGACTTTATCATATTTTATGTGTATATATATATATATAATTATATGTATATAAATATATGAAAAATTCGTAAGCGCACAGTTGTTGAGAGGTGCCATGTAAGCCAGAGTATAGTACTTAATGCAAACTAGTCATGCCTGATTATATCAACATGCAATCAGACCGAATCTTAACTTTGGTCTTGAAAGTGGGGCTGGCAGTGGAGAGCCTACTACATAATGAATATGTTAAGCAGAGAAGCTTATGCTGGAGTAGGAGGAAGCATTGCATTCGTTGCCATTCACGTTTTCGAGAAGGATGTTGCCGATTGGTTAGAGCGGTCGCCTTGCAACGCGGAGTATGGGTTCGATCCTCCTCCTCTGAGACGGTTACTCTGTAGGGAGCTTGAGCGAATTCTTCACTCACGATGCTCAGCGCCATCGATAGATGCTTTATCTCGAAACAGTGTCTCTTAATAAATGCGCCAGAGAAAAGGCTATACTCTCTTTCATTTTACGCTATAGATATCATTATTCAACTGGATCGTCTTATTGTCTTTCTCTTGTCATGACTAGAACTAGAACAAGACTTTCCAGTTGATGGATCTAGATTTTTATATTCTCTTCCCGCATCTATTCAGTCTGCTGATTCAATATATACAATGCAATGCAATACAATGCAATACAATACAATGCAATACAATATAACTGTACGTAATATTGCCCTCCTTCAGTACTTGAAAATTCCACACACGACCATGATACGACAGAACATCGATGGCACTGAACAATAGTGAGTGAAGGACTTAATGAAGGTCCCTACACAGTAACCGTCTCAGAGGAGAGGTCTCTAACCCACACTCTCGGTGTTACAAGGCGATCGTTCTAATCGTGTGGTAGTTTCCGGTTCATAACGACATCGTATGGCAATCAACGCCAACTAGGTTGCAACCTCAAGTGTAAAGCTCTCCCATGCTTATATAGTTTCAGTTGACCACGTTTTAAAGGTGTCTAAAGAGAGCGCTAAAACGAAATGGTTACCGTATACCAAATGCGCAATTTACAACGTCTCAAAGGTGTCTACGGAGAACGCTCTCACCAATCGACTATATTCGCATAATGGAGGATCCAGCGTTTAACGACATCTTAGGGCAACAAAGGCCATGGCCGTCTTTAATAACGGTGATTGATTATAGTTCAGTTCATTTTCATCAGTGTTGGTTGCTTCTTTCGTGGTTGTTTTTTTTATCGGGTAGGTTGTTGAGATGGCGAATGTTAGGCAGGTGGTTGGTGTCAAGATGAAATATAGATTAATATTTAATATATGACATTCATTTGACCATTCGGCTCCTCTCTTTTTCTGTTTGGCTTAAAGACTGTTTTGTTGACAACAAGGTTATTTCGTTGGCCCTTTTATTCGCCTTAATATTGATTTTATTTAATAGTGAAGAAGGACCACAATTCATTTTTAGTGGCCTTTCGGCTCTTTTCTTAAAACTTTTCTAAACATTTATTTACAAATATTTAGAGAGATTCTAATCTAACTAATTTAGCATCAAACCATCTATAGGCTATCATATTAACATACAGTGTTCAAAATACATATTAATAAATATACAGACAGGTTCAATAATTATATGAACATGATATGCAGTTGCTATTTAGAGGCATGAAACCAACGATATTACGAATGTTGTTCAACAGTAGTTCTATATAATACAAAGAACAGCTCAAATAATGAGTTCCATGCGTTACTTTACCTTGCATACATAAATAGGCAATTTAAAATCACTAACCAAGTACCAGTTGTTAAAATTTATATACTAATGACACCCAATAAAGTCATAAGACTAGTAGCCTAGATAGCCAAGTACCAATTGTTGAAAATATATGAAGACACGGTTAATTTAGTAGCAGAGGCGAAACTCTATACATAACTTTGGGGGGGGGACAGAGTACCTACGAGGGCCGGATTTTTTTGGTGGGGACATAAGGGCAGTCCCCCTCTGTCCCCCCATGATTTACGCCACTGTTTAGTAGCCATTCTTAGTACAGTTGACTATGGCCGTGACATGAGATTCTTATATAATATGTATTATTATAAGGTGCTTTTTTATGCAATGCGACAGTGATTTTACATCAATTTAAAGTAATAAGGCACCTTCAGATAAACAGATAAAAGGCAGAGTTTTAGATAATATTTACAGCGTTTAAATACTAATAACACCCTCTTATTAGATACTAATACATGTACCATACTAATGACACCATATTCATATATACACTCATATTAGATAATAAATAGGCCTGCAGTATTTATATACTAATGGCAAGTGCTGTAATATGCCAAAAATAATCTTTGTCGGCGGCAACGGCCTATGTTGTCATAAGCTGCCGTTAAACTGTCGATCCATCCATATACTAATGACACCCAATTCATAACATTTTTCATTAGTAGTTTTCATTGCAATGGCATAAGCTTCCAGATAAATAGGTCGCACGGAAAGTAAATTTTTATTGGTAAAACTCACTTTCTTTTCATTACATTTTTGTCTTAGTAATTGTTCAAAGTCCTGTGTTTTACATTCAAGAATGATGTGCTTAAAGTTTGTTATACCTGTGTTTTTCAACCAAGAAATAGACAGGACATTTCTTGTCCGTAGTCTATCATAATGTGAATTTCCTGTTTTCATGGCGAGTCCATCAACTTATTTATTAATTCTAATGACAAAGATTTCATAAAATCATTTGAATCTCCCTGTTCACTTATATGTTTTTTAATGAAAAGTCTACTTTAGTTGTTTCATTTAGCCAAGGAGCATCTGAGAATAAATTGGAGACTGGATTGAGTTAGCTACTAAAGTAAAGAATTCGTCGGTTCGCTTATATAACGAATTTTGTTTTCTAACAGAGGCAGAATAATAATTAGATCAATGGTCCTGCATAGTTTCCGCCCCGGATGATCTTTAGCAGTCGAAAACGTGAACAATAACAAATTCACAAACTACCGGTAGTCCAAAACTTACATAACATCAGTTGACGACGTTTAACGGGTGTCTAAAGTGAACGTTCATTAGTTAGTTGCCGTTTAACGATACTGTGTCATAACAAAGTTGATTAGCGTCGCCCTTCTCCTTTCGTTTTTCTATTCCAACGTTTAACGTCGTCTTATGACATAAAAGGTCGTTGACTACAATTATCATCATATCATACGTCGAATAATAAAAATTTCTCAAACAGTATGCACGTTAAATTAAAAAGGTAGCGTACACAGTTACTCTTTAAAACTGCTCAGGTATCTAACATGTTGGAATATAAATTTCAATAACATACAGAGCATAAATGAGCTTTTCTATATGTAATCTGGGATTATTATTACTGTATATATTAGTCCTAGATGTAATACAATTGTTAAAATTTTGGTTTCAATAGGCCTATATTCAAGTAATAAATGTAGTTCCCTTTTTTCAAAACAGAACTGCAGTATAATGCAATGTAATAGTTGCTCTAATACACAAACCAAACCAGACAAAACCACGAATCGATTTTATATATTATGTAAACGATCACCGTGCTTTATAATTATATATAGCATCGGCTGATCACGTTTTAAAGGTGTCTAAAGTGAGCGCTGTGACCAATCAGCTGCCGTAGCCCACGTCCTAATTCTTTTGGGTAATTTCGATATAACCTTAAGACTTACCTCCTTAGACTTTCTCCGGCTCAGTGGACCGACTTTCTCAATATCGACTTCATCATGGCTTGGCTTTCGTACCCCATCATTTCTATAGCGCCATGTGTCCGAAACACCTGCGCTTTTGAAAATTTAATAACAGATATATATATTCCATCTATTTGACTCGACTTTGAACGGCGTTCGGGAGCGAAGAAGGACTTCCTCTGGAAGCTGGATCGATCCCAAGACGCCATCTGTCAACGGATAATTGTACTACGTGTGACAGCCTTGACCTTTTGCCCTCTGACCTCGGAAGCGCAGTCGCAATCTGGATCCATCAGCTGGGAAAGATACCACGTGACAACTGGAGCAGGATACGGAAAACCATCAATCCGGACTTAATGGCGGGCGCCGAAGACGACCCTCACCACATGACCGGAAGTAATCGAATATCCTTTGCTCAAAGCGCATGTCCATCACAAGCTTGCAGTAAAAAAGGACCACTGCTGTACCTTGTAACACCTCGAGTATGCACGTGTGCGTGCGTGTGCGTGCGTGCGTGCGCGTGCGCCCATTGAAAGCGTTTCATAACAAGGGTAGCTCAGGATACAATAAGTATTTCGGCTACTCTGTTCAACTAATACAAACGCCATACAAACGGTAAGAACTGTTTAAAGCAATTACACACCTCTTTTAAGAATGTTATTTGCCCTATAAGTAAAAGCAGATGCAGGGTTCACTATAGACTCAATTGACATGTTTAAAAGACTACACGTGCTCTGGTAGCGTCAGTCCCAAGCCTGAAGAAAGGAGGAGGGCGACCCTAGTCATATAATTATGTTATAAAACAGTGTCGCAACTAACCAATCATCGGCCTTTGTCGTCATAAGATGTCGTTAAACTATGGATCATATCACTTAATAAGGGGGAAAGTATAATGGATAACACTCTTGCCTGAAGTTTCCACGGACCCTGTTCGATTTCCGTAAGGCCCCTGGGTTTAGCTCATGCCTTCATTCCCTAATAAGTACAATAAGCTTGCGCATTGCGTGGCTGCAACTTTGTTGATTTATGTCTTCTGTAATTTCTGTTCTTGTGAATTGTTTAATCGTCATAACATGACATGTACAGCGCAGTGCGTTTGTCAGGTGCTTCATTAAGAATAATAATAATAATAATAATAATAATAATAATAATGATTATTATTATTATTATTAATAATATTAATATTATTATTATTATTATTAATAATAATAATAATAATAATATTATTATTATTATTATTATTATTATTATTATTATTATTAATAATAATAATAATAATAATAATAATAATAATAATAATAATAATATTATTATTATTATTATTATTATTATTATATATAAAAATATTTACTCTCTCTCATCAATCAATAATCAATACAATAATAATAATAATAATAATAATAATAATAATAATAATAATAATAATAATAATAATAATAATAATAATGATGATAATAACATAATAATAGCTTTTGTGTCAGGAGACCAACGCGAAGCCACATACTTGTTTCAACGCATATCTCTAGCCATACAGCGCTTTAACGCGGTTGCAATCTGCGGTACCTTTGCCAGCCTTTTGCCCGAGCCCGAGGAGTTCTAACCGTTCCAGACTTTTATCATTTTAATTAATCTTGAAGTCCCTGAGGGATCATGTTTACCTCGGGGCAAAAAATAAAATAATAATAATAATAATAATAATAATAATAATTATTATTATTATTATTAATATTATTATTAATATTATTAATAATAATAATAATAATAACGCCATCGCCTTCCTAGGCACCTTTTTGCCGCCTGATCTTGACGAGGTCTAGCCTTCCCAGAATGCATTTTTGTATCTCCGGATAATTTTTATAATTCCTGAGGGATCTGAGGTACCTCGCGTAAAAAAATAATAATAATAATAATAATAATAATAATAATAATAATAATAATAATAACAACAACAACAAAGTATCAATGATACCCGAGTATAATAATAGGGCCTAATAAAAATAGTAATAATAATAACACCGAGTAATAATAAATAATAATAAATACCAGTAGGCAATAATTAATATGTAATAATAAACAATGATGCATAGTGATATGAATAATAGTTACTAACAATATCGTAATTATCAGGAAAAAATGGTAGGGATATTAATAGGTTTTTTGAACTTTAAGGCTCCGAGAACACACCTTTAAAACACTAGCTACAGATTATTATAGTTCGATTTAGCTCAATTATTGCATTGGTTACTTTTGGAAGAAGATTCGTCTACTGTAAAACCAAGTTATAATAATAATAATAATATCTTTTCTTTAATTTAGCGCCTGACAAACGCACTGCGCTGTACATTTACATGTTATGCAATTGAACAATCTTAACTAGTTAACTACTAACAGAACAGACAGCTTGTAATACACGGCGCTAATAGCAGCCTACAAAGCAAATCCGCCCTAACGGGGCTCGAACTCGGTACCTCTTGCACTCTTCGCCAGATGTTATCCAACGCGCCACCGGACCCCCCTCAAAGTGATCGAAACATTTTCAAAACCGAGAAGAATAATTATTGATTTTAATGTTTGACTTAACTCGAAAACACTGACCTTAAAAACAATTCAATTGGTTGATATGAAATTGATATGTGATCAACCAAGTCGAAAGTCTGTAGGCAGTGCAACTGCCTGACACGCGAGTGCTGCCAGTGAGAATCGTGGATAACGGAGGAGGGCGACGTTAGCACCTTGGTCGTAACACAGCATCCCAAAGCAGAAACAACACACACACACACACACGCACACACACACACACACGCACCAACACACATACAAACAGTCACACACACACGCACACAAACGACGTAGGCCTATCAAACAGTGACACGCAAGGGATCGAGTGTAATTGTAATCGTATCGTAATTAATAATTCTTATTGCGTTAGGCATGAGCCGATGGTGCACTAAAACCGAGTAGTAATCAGGTCGTCATACAGAAGATCAGTCCGCGTTAACGGCCTTTGTTGCTAAAAGATGTTGTTAACCTCTCGATTCATCCATCAATTTTCTGCATCAAGGCTTTATAATGCCATAGGAACGTTGAGAACTTATCCAAAACAATTGCACACCTCTTTTAAAAGCAATATACGCCTTAGAAATACAGGTGGTCTTGCAGTATGCATCAGTATAGTTGTCATCTACTTTTCATAGAAGTTTGTGCGTGTGTGAAAACGTTCGCTTTCAGTAATGTCTAAAACATTGCTTAAAATATTTTATTTAAGGTATTTTCACAAAGTAAGCACGCCACACTCTGCAGATCACTAAAACTAATTTATCGTCCTCATAGTACTTGATTATATTTTGTTTATATGTTTACGATAAACCGCCTGTAATAATAGGTTCAACGATCTATCATCAATGGATGACGTCATTTTTCGTAGTTCTTGAACTTCTTGTATTTTAGAAGTTTATGTTTTTAATCATATTTTTCTTTCATTTATGTGTTTTTTAACCGGCGATTTCATTTATGTGGCAGACGTGTTAGTACTGCTTAGTTTCATTAGTTTCATCTTTTGGAATTCTTTGAGGAAGTCTATGAGAGGATAGATGAGGGAAAGCCTGTAGATGTAATTTACTTAGATTTTGCCAAGGCATTTGACAAAGTCCCTCATAAAGGACTGGCCAAGAAGTTGCAAGCATGTGGGATTAGAGGGCAGGTACTAGCATGGATTCAAAGCTGGCTATCAGGAAGAAGACAACAGGTGGGCATAGGTGACAAACATTCTAGCTGGACGACAGTGCTAAGTGGAGTGCCACAAGGATCAGTGCTTGGGCCATTGCTGTTCGTACTTTTTATTAATGACATAGATGATGGGATTTTATCTAAAATTTCTAAATTTGCAGATGATACCAAACTATGTAGAGCAGTGGGAAATGAAAAAGAAGCGGAGATACTACGGGAAGATCTAAGAAGAATGTTCAGATGGTCACAGGACTGGCAGATGCTCTTTAATGTGGAAAAGTGCTCAGTGATGCATATGGGGAAGAGAAACAGCGAGTTTTCATATGAAATGGGGGGTATGGTGTTGAAAGTGAGTGAGGAAGAAAGGGACTTGGGAGTGATTATGCACAAGAGCGCAAAACCCTCAAGGCAATGTGCTGAAGCATCAAAAAAGGCTAACTCTACTTTAGGCATGATAAGAAGGACAATAGTCACCCGAGATAAGGATACAATATTGAGGCTATACAAATCACTGGTTAGGTCACAGTTGGAATACTGCATCCAGGTGTGGAGTCCTTACCTGAAACAGGACATGGAAAAGCTGGAGAAGGTGCAAAGAAGAGCTACAAAAATGATTCGGGGCTACAAGGATTTGGGATATGAAGAAAGGTTGAAAAGGTGTGGACTAAAAACATTGGAGAGAAGGAGGAGCAGAGGAGACCTAATTGAAGCCTACAAGATTATTACTAGAAAGGAGGCAGTGCAGAAGGAGAAGTTTTTTGAATTAGCACCAAACAAGGCAACTCGGGGACATAGGTATAAATTATTTAAGAAACCAAAAGGGACATTAGGGCAGAAGTGCTTCAGTGCAAGAGTTGTAGATTTGTGGAATAGTTTGGATGATAGTACTGTCTCAGTGGACACTATCACAGCTTTTAAGAAGAAGCTAGGAAAATTGGGCTATTAATCATGTTCCAGGTTAATTGCAGTGGTTCTAACACAGACTAAACGTCTTCTGAACCACTTAAAACCCTTGTTATGTTATGTTATGTTATTAGTAATTTGAACTAATTTCAATGTCTATGTTTTTTCGAGTAAAGGTCTAGGTTTTTCAATAGAATTTAGAATGGCAGCCCTGGGTAGAACTCCGCCACTGCCCTAACTGTGGTAGTGCCAGTCTCAAGTCTAGATAAAGGAGGAGGGCTATCATCTTTGTTTTGACACAGTGTCGTTAAGCTGCAACTAACTAACCAAGATGATGTAAACCCTGGATCCATAACCATAACCATAAATTACCATAAATTTTATTGTTTTCCAGCTGAAACAGATAATACAAGCATTATCGGTACAGTCATATGATTATATTTATTATGTTTACTAGTTGGAAAACATCCATCCATACTTACACCTCTTTTGAGTGTGATACTCGCCCTATATATGTAAAAGCAGAAGCGCCTTCCTGTATTATGTAACTCCGCCACTGCACGTCCGTGCCCTAGTGCTAGGCAGTGCCAGTCCCAAGCCTAGATGTAGGAGGAGGGCAACGCAAATGTTCCTTGTTATCACAGAGTGTCGTTAAACTGAAATCACTACTACTGCTTCTTGTATTATTATTTTTATTCAAAGCAAAGGCTGCATGATGCCATTTATATACAAGCTGCGGGAACTGTTCAGAATTATATAATAGGCCTAGTTGACGGCCTTCGTTTGTCACAAGATGTCGTTAAACTCTCTGTCCATCCATCCAACGTATTGGTTAGATCGCTTTCTTTTAGACACCTTTATTTGAATAGGTTAATAAGATATGCATACATTGTGCGTGTTACATCGCAAGAAGAGCAGCTGTAATATGCCAAACCAATCTTTGTCGGCGGCAACGGCCTATGTTGTCATAAGCTGTCGTTAAACTGTGGATCCAATCGCAAACGACTTCTTCCGCGATCGTCTGCACTTGACCGACCTCTACTTACACGACAGTAAATTTCGACGTTAGAACAGAGTACACGGTTCGTCCATCGAGTGCACTCCGCCCCAAAAGGAAATTGCCACTGATCAACGGCGCCTGTCATCAACGTTCGTTAAGGTGCATCGCCATCAAAGACTTCTTCTTTTGTCTAATGACGCATTGTTCTTACTGTCACGAACTCACTCCGTGTGTTCTGGAACATCAGCTGGAGGGGGGAGGTGGATGTTTGCGCGATTTGGTACAATGTGGCACAACACAATGCAATGCAATGTAATGCAATACAATACAATGCAATACAACTATTATTTGATGGATGCAATACAATGCAATGCTATACAATACAATGCAATACAATGCAATACAATACAATTGTAGTTGATGGATGGCCCTCCTTCCATTGCAGATGTGCATACATGACCATACGACAGAACATCGATGGCATTGAGCAGTCGTAAGCGAAGGACTTTCTCAAGGTCCCTACACTGTGATCGTCTTGGAGGAGGATCGAACCCGTACTCTCTGCGTTTCAAGCCGAGCGCTCTAACCAATGGACTACCGTGCCCTAAAGTATAGTTAAGTTTCCAAATAAAGATCGTTTATCATGTTCTTTGGGTGCTCGATTGTGCAGTGGTTAGCGCGCTGGACTGTCATCTCGTCGGGGTTCAAATTCTCGCCTGGGCGTAAATTCGGTTCTAGATTTCTTGCCACCCGACCTCATATGCCGAGCCTACGAAACTGAAGTCACTAATACTTCGTACACTAGTAAGGTCAAAGTACGAAATATATACGGTGAACCCTAAAAAAATTGCAAGAAAACGTTTTATGTTGATTTTCTGCTGTATTTGGTCTGGGGAAGAACATACCGAAAGTTGGACAAAATCGGAACACGGCATCACCCCCAAAAATGCATTTTAACCAAGATGGCGGCCAATAATGGCGCCAAAACAAAAAACAATATCTATCAGGTCATAGGTCAGCTACAATAACAAATGTAGTATCAAATTTAACATTATCAAGGTCTAGGAATCGATTTATCATAGTGGCAATACTGTTGGAATGTTACTATCCAAGATGGCGGCCAATATGGCCGCCAAAACACAAAAATACGTATATATCACTTCAGAGGTAACGTACAATAACAAATGACGTGTCGAATATAATGTTTTCATGGTCAAGAAATCGATTTAGCGTAGTGGCAATAGTATCGGAATGTAACTATCCAAGATGGCGTCCAATATGGCCGCCAAAACAGAAAAATGTGCATATATCCGGTCATTGGTAAGCTACAATAACAAATGAAGTATCAAATTTAACATTGTCAAGGTCAAGGAATCGATTTATCATAGTGGCAATACTGTTGGAATGCTACTATCAAGATGGCGGCCAATATGGCCGCCAAAACACAAAAATATGTATATATCACTTCAGAGGTAACCTACAATAACAAATGACGTGTCGAATATAATGTTTTCATGGTCAAGAAATCGAGCATACTGTGGATGAACTACCTTCAAATTTTGGAAACAGCCAGGAAGCTCATAGAAGCCGATCGAACAGGGTCGTGGCCTCGTGGGACTTGCATCTCCACGCAGTATCTGATTGTCTATTCATATTTGCTGTTGCAGCGCACGCTAATTATCTTAAATCTGCTTATCTGTACCTGCAGAACATGAAGTTGTTAGAAACTGAAAATCCTGTAGTGTTCCATAAATTCCAGGAAGGATTCCATGTCATAAGGCGAACAAACCAGTACTGGGCTGGCCTTGGATCCGACTTGGTGATTGAGCAGACTCTTATGCGATCCCTTAAGACTGCAGGTGGTTTAATCAGAGGAAGTGGCCTGACTGAACATCAAAGAGCCGTTTGGACAATGTCTGCTCCGGGTGCTCCCATTTATTCGTCATACAACTACGCCATGCAGGACTTCAACAATCCAGTGTACACAACAAGTGAACAACACAAGGAAGCGACTGCTTCAAGGATGGAGAGGGACAGGGCAGACTTGGCAAAACTTGCCACTACACTTGAACAATATTCTCCATTCTCGGAGGAGACGACCTTACGAAACATTATCACAGGGATCAATGCTGATAAGTATGTAAATGTCCAAGATCTTTTCACCGTGGGCAAAAGCGTGGTTACAGACATGAAAGGACAATCTGTTTTTGAATATTCATACAAGCGTAAAAATAAAGTGAAGACTATAGCATCCGCTCGGAGCATCAAGGTTAGTGAGGACCGGACCATTGATCCAGCTCTGTTGTTTCAGAGATTCCTGGTTGTATCACAGTCCGGAGATTTGTGCCTAGATGATGTGATGAAGTATGAGCTTTATCCGCCGTCGTTGAAGCAAAGTATCTTTTACGAAAGCCAGAAAAAGCACAACTTCTGGAGGTCATACGAAACCACGTGAAGTCATCTGATGCTGCTGTAATTCAGTCCATTCCAAAGACAGATCACTACGTCCTTGATGGAGGTTCCCTTCTACATCGGTTAAAATGGAAGGACGGAAGTACCTATGGTTCAATTGCTGATAACTACTCGTCTTTCACAGTCAAACTCTATGGCAAGGCCACTGTAGTTTTTGATGGATACAATGGACGACCAAGTACGAAGGACAATAGGCCTACACATCTACGTCGAAGAAGTAGTGTTGCAAACAATGTATATATAAGAGAAGCAACACAGTTTGCTGGGAAAATGCAAGATTTTCTTGCAAATGAGACGAATAAACAGGCCATCATCAACTTCATCGCTGACCGTTTGCGACAGATAGGCTGTCATGTCATACACGCCGAAGGAGATGCAGACGTAGATATAGTCAAAGCAGCCGTTGAAATGTCATCTTACAAGTCAACAACCCTCATAGGAGAAGATACAGACCTGTTGGTTTTGTTGTTGCATCACGCTGCAAGTGACTGCAAGGACCTTTACTTTCGGTCCGACAAAGACAAAGTGAAATCATATGTAGCCTATATAACATCAAGGTTCTGAAGCAGCTACTTGGTGATGATCTGTTGCTCGCCTGTGCATTCTCTGGTTGCGACAGTACTTCAGGAAACTATGGGGTCGGCAAAAAGTCAATCTTCCAAAAATAATCAGTGGCGATCCTGTCTTTCACAGTTGTTCGAAGATCTTCTGTGCACCAAATGCCGATCCAGTTACAGTAGAGACCACTGGTTGCACAGCAATGGTATCCATGTTTAATGGGATCCAGTCTGAATCTCTAATGTCACTACGCTACAGAATCCTTTGTAGGAAGGTGTCCACTGCAAAGACCTTTGAGAAGCCCGAAAGACTGCCTCCAACACCCTTGGCCACAAAACTTCACTCTCGCCGAGTTTACTTACAAGTGATGCAGTGTTTGGGCAAGAGTGACGATATGAATCCAACTAAGTGGGGCTGGATTATACAAGATGGAAAATTTGTTCCAGTCATGATGGATATCAGTCCGGCACCAGACAAACTGCTAAAAATGATCCGATGTAGTTGCTCTGCACGATGCAACACACTGCAGTGTAGCTGCAAAAAACATGGGCTGGAATGCACCACAGCTTGTGGACAATGTCAGCATAGCAACTGCGACAATACGACTCAAGAGCCAGTTTCAGATGAAGAGAACATTGAGGGCCCGCTGTGAAACTTTACTTGGACCAAACTATGTCCTATTTGTAATAGATGTTAAATGTAATTAATGTTATCAGCTACTTTCAAAGGTAAACTAATGAAAATTGCTTAATTTTAAGATGTGTGGTAAAATTTTATCATTTATTCCCATGCTGGCAATAGTGCAGGTATGCTACAGTCCAAGAAAGCACAAAAAGAACTTCAAAGTCAAAACCCTAGGATCTGCTTCTGCTGTTGTGAGCGCTACAATAGTTTTCAAGAAGTATACATATTTTTGTGTTTTGGCGGCCATATTGGCCGCCATCTTGGATAGTAGCATTCCAACAGTATTGCCACTATGATAAATCGATTCCTTGACCTCGATAATGTTAAATTTGATACTTCATTTGTTATTGTAGCTTACCAATGACCTGATATATGCACATTTTTCTGTTTTGGCGGCCATATTGGCCGCCATCTTGGATAGTTACATTCCGATACTATTGCCACTACGCTAAATCGATTTCTTGACCATGAAAACATTATATTCGACACGTCATTTGTTATTGTACGTTACCTCTGAAGTGATATATACGTATTTTTGTGTTTTGGCGGCCATATTGGCCGCCATCTTGGATAGTAACATTCCAACAATATTGCCACTATGATAAATCGATTTCTTGACCTTGATAATGTTAAATTTGATACTTCATTTGTTATTGTAGCTGACCTATGACCTGATATATACTGTTTTTTGTTTTGGCGCCATTATTGGCCGCCATCTTTGTTAAAATGCATTTTTGGGGGTGATGCCGTGTTCCGATTTTGTCCAACTTTCGGTATGTTCTTCCCCAGACCAAATACAGCAGAAAATCAACATAAAACGTTTTCTTGCAATTTTTTGGGGTCATGTTGTATATCTATCCGACTATAGGTTGTTGAGATGGTGATATTTGACAGATGGTTGTTGTCGTTCTTATATAATATATACATATTTAATACATCATCATCATCATCATCATCATCATCATCATCATCATCATCATCATCATCATCATCATCATCATCATCATCATCATCATCATCATCATCATCATAATCATCATCATCATCATCATAAGTTCCTGACGCCAGACATTTGGCGGCGATGGGTACGAATAAATGACCTTCATTGTCCTCGATTATTTGTCAAGTCCATTGCATCCCCTTAGGTCATTCCAAGTGATATTATGTCTTCATTTATATTGTCTATATATAGAGTACATATATTATATATATACATGTATATATACGCACATATAGATATATGTATAAATATATATGTATATATATATATATATATATATATATATATATATATATATATATATATATACACACACATATTATGCATCATTATTCATTTGGCCATTTGGCTTCTTTTTCTATCTTCCTTGGCCTAAATGCTCTTTTTGATCATATCGATTCTTGTTTTTGGATTCCATTTTCTTCATTTTTTATTGCCCATAAAGGTTCTTTTTAATGTGTGTGTGTGTGTGTGTGTGTGTGTGTGTGTGTGTGTGTGTGTGTGTGTGTGTGTGTGTGTGTGTGTGTGTGTGTGTGTGTGTGTGTGTGTGTGTGAGGGCGCGCGTGCATATTTGATTTGAGATAGCGCCGGTGAATAAGCTGGTCTCCCTAGCGCGGCGTCTTGTATCCATGGCGCTGAGAGATTTCGGTGATATACATTAGGGTACATTTTTGCTATAATGCATATTAAGCAATATATAATTTAGTAAAATGCGTCAGTCTGATTCAGTTTAGTAAGAGAAACAACACAGTATGTATTGATATTATAATCGCACAGTATCCACTGATATAATATTATAATAGGCCTATTAATTATACTCTACCACAATAAAGCTAAATAGACACGTAGGCACTGCGCGAAAATGAAGAGATAATTCACCATAATTTAATTATTTCGTGATATAGTATTTAATAATATTGGTGCATGCGACACAGAGATTAATTTTTAATTGCGTTCAATAAACCAACGCTATCTTTAAACACCTTCGAAACGTTATCGTTCAATTCTATATCTACTATTACAACATCGTTCAGTTACTATTGTTTTGACAACGTCAAACGTATTATGCCATAGGAACGGTGAGAACTGTTAAAAAATTTCCACTTCTCTTTTAAGTGTGATATTCGCCCTAAAAGTAGAAGCAGAAAGAGTCTGTATTATGCTATAGGAACTGTACAGTGAGCAAAGTAATTTCTGTCGACGTTAACGGTATTTTGTTTCCATAAGATGTCGTTATACTCTCAATCCACCCCATCAATCACTATTGCATTGAATTAAACAGATAATAATTATCAATTACAATGGTCTGTATTATGCCCCATGAAGATAATTTCTGCCGACGTCAACGCCCTTTCTCGTCATAAAACAGCATTTCGCAATGTGCCGCGACAACCAAGGGTGCCATGAAACTGCCACAAATGCATTATATTTGTGCAGCTTTTCTGATTATCACTACTGACCTAGGCCTATAACTATTTTTCAAACTTAAAAGTAAAACTTAGTGTAGAAATAGTAGCAACACTGCGGTTAAACAGAAAGAACTCTGCGCGTCACTAGCATAGAGAACTGACTAGGGGGAGGGGGGAATTAAATGAAATTAAGACTAGGTGATATTGACTGAATGACTTTTGTTAAGGTTGCTTTTCTCTGAAATAAGTTGGGAACTACCGCCATAAGATGTCAAAAACACTTTACAAATAATACGAAGAGCTGTATTAATATGCCATTCTAACGGTGAGAACAGTTCGGGATAATTTCTGTCGACTTCAACGGCCTTTGTTTCCAAAAGATGTCATTAAACTGTGCGTCCTTCCATCAAATTGTTTGGCTGTATGTATGTATGTATATATGTAGCTGAACAACGAGAACTACAAACGTTTAACCATAATCATAATAAATTTAATTCTAAACTTCATATCATGGGCACAGTAAGTGATTGGTAATAGCCCTCGCCTTAGACACCTTTAAAACTATGCCTATATTAGCATGGCGCACGGCTATCGATTCCTGGAGCACTCTAATAAAATAAATAAAATGGGAATTAAAATATTAGGAAATAAAGATCATCCATGTCAAATGAA
>JACEVL010000442.1:0-152301 GCA_020284085.1 Aporrectodea caliginosa | reverse complement strand
TATAGTGTGGGCAAACTGTGTGCACAATCGTAGGTCCCACAGTGACATAGTCTGGGCAAACTGTAGGTAAAATCGTAGGTCCAGCACCTGGCGATGATTTGCCACTGGCGGTACTATAAACGCCGACGCTGGGTGCAGTGACATCTTGCCCGCGCCGGTCTCCCCTGGGCCTTCCAGCTAAACCCTTAGAGCGCAGCCTGCGCACCGCTTAGGGCTTGATGAGGTAAGACGATAAATGCCGGCCCCGCAGGGGTCCGCCCTTGCGTTCCCTCACGGGTCCACAAGCGCTGGCCTGTGAAGTATGGACGGGCGTTGCCCGTCCTCCGACCCTCTGGGCTGGCGATGATAATGCGCTGTGGGCAATCAAAATCGGCACCCCGTGGGCCCTGCAAAACGTGGCTGTCTGGGACATAACTGACATTTGTGCGTTTTCACTCCGGTATGAATTCTTGCATGACGACTTAGATTTCAACATTTGGAAAAACGATTCATACATTATTGTCCAGCCTAGCCAGTTGTTAGCCTTGTTCTGTATGAAGCTCACTAAGCATTCAGTTGAAATCTGAAACTGTACATTAACTTTTCTCTTGCATTTATTCATTCAGATGATTGACCTAAAACATTTAGAAGCACCACAATCGTAATATGAAAGACATAACTAGGAGACTGAATCAGAAATCCGACTGGTTGATCGCCGAATTATTTATTATTTATTGCGTCAGAAAACAGAACAGATAACAGTACACATCATGACAGAAACAGATCAATCACTGCGCAACAGGAAGCCAGGAAAAAGCTAAAAGCTTATACCACCCTGGCCCCTAGTACCTGGTTAACATTTCAGTCAACGTTTAGTGTCACACATAACGTTTAGTGTCTCACACTAACTGACAACTGGCAAGGCATTCCTAATGCACAATGTCAATTTGCAAAGACAATTGCAACAATCTGACCATGAATATGAAGTCCGAATTACACTGTCTAAAATAATTCTTCAACAATATTATCCCTAATTCGTTGGCATGCTACTTTGTCGTCATTAGGCCTACCTGAAATAAAACGCGTTAAAATCATGCAGCTTCATTCAATGGTATTCCTTAAGTTTAGTAAGGTACCACAGGCGTTCATGGCTGAACAGAAATTAAACCACAAGAAGTTGCATGATAGAGAAAATTAAAGTTTCCACAGATATTGACGATATAAAAAAATTCCGAAGCCCGTATCTTCCTGCTACATCCTTACGGATTGTAGAAATTCAAGAAGTCACGCAAGCGGTGAATTCCGTGATAGCCTATAGCGGCATTTGCCGTGAATGTCGTAATTTTCCCAAATGCGGCGAATTGTCGTGATTCTGGACACTTTCTGTGACAGGGGCGTAGGGAAGAAACAATTTCGGAGTGGTTTTAAGTTTTTCGTGAGGAAGGGGTTGCATTGGAAATGGTCAGTGTTGGGTATGAGTTAACTCATATGTGACGTTCCACCACGATATCAGTCACATGTCTCAAAATAAAAAAAATGACTTTTTGATGGAATATTACAGAGCTCATTATTAGCTTTTCAAAACTGTTTTTGCCTTTCTGATATCTTTTTCCTAAGAAAAGTTATGTCAATTTAAAGTCGTTTTGCATTCGCACTCTCTTTCTGAGAAAATCGCTTCGAAAGTTTGTGGTATTATTTCACCATTTCTCCATAGCAACGGGCATTTATATTTGTCTGATAGTCATGAAATTTGCAGAGAAAATTCAGCAGGGCGTTCTTAAGATTGTCTGAAAATTTCACATGAATATCTCAAGAAATGAAAGACTGATAGGTTTTTTTAAAAAGTACTTTTGAAATTAGCCGCTAACATTTTTCTCAAAAGCACGTTTGCTTAGTTTTTAATTAATATTTGACTGGCAGTCATGAAATTGGAAAGAATTTGAAACAGTATTCTATTAATAAATCCTAATAATTTAACAAGCATATCTCAAAATATAAAAACTGAATAAAGTTTTAAACATTATAATTTTATTACTGTGGTCTTCCTCGACCACGACCTATTCTTCCACGCCCTCTTCCACGACCTCTTCCTCGATAAGCCTCGCCATCAACACTGTCAATGTCTCCAACAGATTGCAGGATATGATCATCGTCAACACAGACAGCATGTACTTTTGCTGGACCTACTCGACCACGACCTATTCTTCCACGCCCTCTTCCGCGACCTCTTCCACGACCTCTTCCTCGATAAGCCTCGCCATCAACACTGTCAATGTCTCCAACAGATTGCAGGATATGATCATCGTCAACACAGACAGCCTGTACTTTTGCTGGACCTACTCGAGCACTGCCACCAGTCTTCTCGGTAGAGAGCTGTTTTTCAGTTTGGGCAGCCGAACGTCCTCTCCCTCTTCCTCGATTGGCCTTCTTTGTGACGATGACTGGAAGGTCGATTCCAGACAATGGAGGTTGAGGGATTTCTTCGTCCTCAACTGAAATGGGCTCCTGCCCTCTAGGAAGTGGGCACATCACATCCTGCCATGGTTCTGCAACAAATGGTCTAATTTTATTGTACAGGTACCACTGCCGGTCTTGGTCAAGCCCAGCAGAGACAATGGGTGTTGGTGGTTCCCGTGGTAGCCGTCCATTGGAGGTAAATAACTGGAAAGCCTCCTCGTTGCTGTCTGGTGTTAACTTTGCGAACACAATTCCTGGGTGTGAGGCATCAAATCTAGCACAAATAAATGAAAATTCTATTAATAACAAAATATAAAACACTATTGATATGCAATCATAGTTATTAGCAAATGTTAGTGCTAGTAGTTTCTAACTGGCTAAGATGTAAGCGTTGCGTCTGTGACAACCTTTAACACTGAATAAATGAAAAATGAATATTGATTGAAGTAATAACTTGTTACAAATAAAAAAACAATAAAAATTTAAATAAATATTAAAATATTTATGAAAAATTAAATTAATAGACTTCAAATACCTAAAATGATGAAACTTCTTAATCCCAGGAAATGTCCGACAGAATGGCCTCAGGTGTTTCTGCCAATCTCCGACTGGAACAATAGATGTACCGTCTTCAGTGCCAACGAGCTGACTTACATTTACGGCAGCGCTTCCATTCACCACAGCTTCCATTTCATCAAGTGATGATACTGCATGGCGTCTGAATGCCTGTTTCAGAAGCCCAAAACACCAATCTGGGGCAAATTTTGTGTGTCCCACAATTAAAAAATTCAGCGTTATCGATCGGTGAAGCCCAATGGCAACTCTCCATGCACAGTACCAGAGTAAGAATCGATTCTTGTTCTGGCCTGAACAGTTGTCACAATGGAGGTCAACATCAGTCTCACCAAGTCCATAATGCTGAAAAAAATAATGCATGTAGGACACGACAGCATTCGACCCCTTACTGATGAGATGAGCTTCGTCAATCAGAAAGTTCACCTGCCGAGGGAGCCCTTCACAACAGAACCCAAACAGACCTAACTTTCTAGGAACAAGAAAGTAGAGAGGTCCGGGCTGTAAAGGGTTACTTGGTAGATGTACTTGCTGTGCATAATCAAAACTATAATGCATGGACATGCTGCGGCTACAGGGAGCGCTTGCCTGTAAATCTGTGAGTTCATGCTCTTGACAGGTACTCTTTGCCTTGTCGGTCATCCCTTTATACATGGATCTCTCACGCTGAACCAGCTCCAGATGCTTCTCCTGGTCAAGAAGCCTTTGACCTAAATAAATAAAATAAATAAATAATTTTCAGTCATTGTCATTGAATTATGTTTTGAATCCATTGCCTGCCATGAATGTGTTCATTAGCAGGCAATGGATTCAAAACATAATTTTTTAATAGAAACAAAATGAAAATTTTCAGGTTTCAGGTGTGGGGGGTAGAAGCAGGAGTGGGAGAGAATGGGATGAGTATGCTGGGCGAGATAGTCAGTTGGGCTTAGGAGAGAGTGAGCATGGGATGGATGCAAATGGAGAAATTTAAATATGGGAGATCGTCCAACCCAGACTAACGTTAAACCGGTGATGATGATGATGATCACATTATGCTTAATAAAGTGGATGCAGAAGTTTAAAACCAAATCTCACTCTTCTCATCCTCTTTTGTATTTGCACTTCGGTAGATAAGAGTGTTGTTCCTCTGGCATGTCCAGCAGAGATCTGTCATCGGTTTGCTTGTTACAATGAATGGAAGCAACTCCTTCCAATACTTCTGAAACTGCTTGGACCAGCCACTCGATTTCCGTTCTTCTCTGTTGTCAGTTTGTATTCATTGTAAACAAGAACCGATGTGTGAGATGATGGCAGAAGTTTGACGTCGTCACGTTGAAAACCTGGAACCCTTCCTGGAAGGATCATCGCATGGAGAGAGGCATAGTTTGTGAGGAACCGAACAATGTTCTTGATGTCCTCGTAACATAAACATGCCGAGTTGTTCTTCCTTCCACCAACCTTCTTCTCCTTCGGAACAAGACCTTCCGCTTTATACCATTTTATCAGCGACGTGAGTCGGTCCTGGCTGATTCCATGGAGGAATTTAAACGTGTCCCGACACACTCGCCGACATTCAAACAGGTAGTGAACCCGTTGATGACTACGAATTGTCTGCCCACCCTTTTTGGTGGAGCAGGTCATCTCAGACAAGTCGATACTGGAAGATATCTTCCCAAGAAGAACCAGCATCTGGTCACGAGGAATCATCGCCTGCATGGTCAGTCGATGTTTCACCATCTCCTCTGGTGAAAACTGGCTACAGCATGGAATGCCATCATTCAGCTTGCATGAGCATCTGAAACAACATTTTTATTAATAATGAAAAATTATATTTAATAACCAGCCATTTTATGCAATACAATACAATACAACTTGTATTTAGAGCATGCCTTAATAAAACAAAGTCTAACCTAAAGGATGTGTTACAATGTAGTGACTAGTCAAAGAATTTAGATAAAAAATGAGTTTTAAGTTTATAATTATTTAAAATACAGATCTAGGAGGATCTTCAGATTGGTTCTGGTAAAGAGTTCCATTCAGGTGGACCAGCTACTTCAAACATTCTGCTTCAAACTTGTAGAGTTGCTCCTTTGGTTACAAAATCTCCTTTTGAATCTGATCGCAATCCATGTCTTGACTCAAAGAGCAGCAAAGGGTATAACTAAAGATGATAAGTAAGGAGAAGAACCTGACATTACTTTGAACATCGAAAAACAGATTTTACATGATATCCGAGCCTGGATGGGTAACCATGTAGTTCTCGTAGGGAGTAGTTCTAACTTCAGGCGCATTGACACACACACCAAGATTGTTGGCCCTATCTCATGGAAGCAAGCAGTGAGTTTGGCTTGGGACGGCTGGTGCAGTATCTTAATTGGCACCCCATTAATTTGAAAAATTTCGAATAAAAACTAACAACAAAATTAAAATGTATAAATTTTAATTTGAACAATACCTAAATTCTGATGCCTTCTGGTATTCAATGGTTGAATCCTGGGTGACAATCTCACCGCTAGTTGTCAATCTTTTCATAGCTTTAGCGAAATCATCGCTACTGTCCACGTTATCAGACAAAATTTCGTCTGAAATTTCATTAGAACTTTCATCTGACGAATTGTTGTCGTTGTCGATGTTGTCGTCGTCGGATTCGGTCGAAATGTCAGAAATATCAACATCTTCCGTCAGATATTCTTCTAACAATGAATTTATTTTCTCGCGATCTGCACCGGAAAAATTCAAAAGTTTAGCGATTTCCTCAGACTTTGAAGAGGACACTGCCATGTCGAACTCAGATGTTTCGAGATTACGATTGCAACTTTCGACTATTTTTACTCTTTGACAAAAATTTCTTCGAAGTTTGGGAACTAACTATCGACAGATGGGACAAAACTATAATTTGATCGTTTGTCCTATTATAGCCGATAAGGTTTTATTCGTTTTCAACCAACGCTATCCGAAATGTTTACAAGAAGGCTAAGTCTTTTAAACCCACCTACATCGGGCTTAGTGCGCATGCGTAATGATATTAATGTATTCTCAGCCAACCAGACAGCAGAATTCGCATCACGTGATCAATCCTTAGTAACCACGGCGTGGTATTTTCTTTGCGTAGACCCTGTATTCAAACTGTGATTGGCTTAAATTAAAAGCTAGCCAGCTCCTAATAAACAAAGAAACTTATAGAGGAGAGTTTAAGCTTTCAGGCGATACCATTTTTGTAGGGGTGCAAGCATGGGAAAATGACACAACGGAACAAGAAAATCATCAAAAATCTAATGAAAATGCAACACTTTTAACTTAAAATTAGCGTAGGTTCCAGTAAATATTCATTTAAAAATATTTAGCATCGTCTTATAGCAAAAGTAATTGACAAAATGTATTTAGTAATAGTTTTTGTAATTACTAATGCAAAAATGTCAAAAGTGACAAATAATGGATTAGCCCACTAAATGGGCCAAAATGAAGCATTTCATAAACTGCGACTTCCGACTGGTTTCGTGAAAAAGGGTCACATATGAGTTTAAACTCACGAATTAACTCACTTGCTGTGATTTATGAGTTTGAGTTAACTCACCTTAAAGAGTGTGAGTTATGAGTTTGATTTAACTCATATTTTGTGTGAGTTTGAGTTATAACTCAATTATTTTAAACTCAACTCACTCGGCACATATTATGTTGATACAAGCCGTTTTTTTATCGGAACAGGCTGTCACACACCAACTTTGAAAAACTTCTGCTTAAAGCTAATACCAGTCATGTTTGAGATGTGAAACATGTGGACTGTGGTGACTCAGTAATAATTTATCCATTATCCCATTCATAATACTAACAGTTATACTAGTAATAATAAACTGATGATACCATTTCCTGGTAACTGTGCATTTGTACAACGTTCGATTAGAACGTGCTGGTATGAGACGTGTGAGTTGATGAGTTAACTCATTTAACAACTGAGTTTGAGTTAACTCATTTCACTTAGGATGAGTTGAGTTTGAGTTTCAACTCATTTTGAGGTGCATGAGTTGAGTTTTGATTTAACTCATTTCTTGTGTGAGTTTACCCAACACTGGAAATGGTCATAATTATTGGTCTCTATTCTTGGTATTTAATAACAGTAGGCCTAATGCTTTTATTTCGGAGGGGACTGAACCCGTAAACCACCACCTGAATTCGCCATGTTTTGTGAAATTAATGCAACACGATACATGTTTCGCCCTAGAATCATAGATAAACAGAGGAGAACTTGGCGCTAATTTTAAGTCGCTGTAGTGTATTAGTTAGTGTAGTAATCATATTTACATAATATTAAATAATTAGAAATTACGTTGACAACTTTCTAAAACAAATTTCTGAAGGTTCCAGGCGACCCCTGGGAAATCATAAGACGACCCCGGTGGGGTCGTGACCCACAGGTTGAGAACCGTTGAACTAAACGAACGACTGATATGCAAACGCCGCAATATTAAATGCGGTCCGTTAGTTACGAGACTTTCGGTTACTTTGATAATTATAATAACGAGACAGGTGAACCCGTAGTTTAGGTTGCTAAATTATTTTATATCGTCAAGTTAAAATGGAAGCTGGATTTATGAAAAAATTGTTTCCATAAATGAAAGTGGGATTGATGAAACCATAATGTTTAGCCTATTTAAATAGTTCTAAGTTGGATTGGTGAAAATAATTGTAACCGTAAAAATAAGCTGGATTGATGAAACTACGTTTTTGATGCAATAGAAGCTGGATTGAAGAAAATAATTGTTTCCGTATGTAGAAGCTGGACCTATGAGAATAGTTCTTTGCCTAAATAAAATTCCATTGATGAAAAATATTTTTTCGTTAAATAGAAGTTGGGTCATTTTTTCCTGAAATGGAAGCTGGATTGATTAAAAAAAGGTAAACGTGTATTTTAGCGTCCTAAATTATCCTCCATTGCATGGGTTTTAGCGTTGGTCGTAAACAAGTTGGATTGATGAAACGAATTCTTGCTAAATAGAAGTCGGATTGATGAAAATAATTTTTAATTAAATCGAAGTGGGGCTGATGAAAAGAATCTTGCTTAAATAGAAGCTGGATTGATGGAAAATAATTCTTAATTAAATAAAAGTTGTATTGATGAAAAATAATTCCTGCTTAAATAGAAGCTGGACTGATGAAACGAATTTTTGCGTAATGGAAGGTGGATCGATGAAAATGATTCTCGCCAAAGTAGAAGTTGGACTGATGAAAAACAACAGTGCTACAACGGGCGAATAATTTAGGACGCTAAAATACACGTTTACCTAAAAAAATTCAGTTATCAAAAAGGCTTTACGAAATGGATGCGGGATTGATGATAGTTATCATGGACATAGGTAGACTGCTTAGGCTTACTTACCAATGTGAAGTACGGCATTGAAGACATTCAAATAATTTAGCAACCTAAACTACGGGATAACCAACGAGACATTCTACAGAAAGGGAAAAGCAAATGAAAATTGTTAAAACTGACTGATAATAAAAAATATTATAATCGACGATTAACATGAATTAATTTTAAAAAGTCCATTTGGAACCTTACCCGGTAGATTAGGTCGCTGAAAATAGTGACGTCATCATGTTTGTGCTGAAAACGTTAACAAGGAGTTTATATCGTATTATAGAAGGTGTCAAATTTACTCTTGTTGCAGTTTGCGACTGGAAATGCAAACTTTACGTATCATTAAACTGGCCATTTTATGTTCAAATAATTTTGCGAGTATTTAACACACAACATGACTTCTACTAACAGATTTTCATACATTTGTTGCATTTTTAAAATATGGGATATTAAGATGAGAATGCAGGAATAGAACCAATAGGCCTACTTAGTGTCGAACTTATTAAACTGAATGTGCAGTCATATTTCTAACCACGGTGGTATATTGGAGATAAACATTGGTAGGCTAGCCAGTTGCCTTAGAGCAGGCTTACTATCGCAACCCTGGGTTCGTCTTCAGAATTCAAGGATGCTCCAGAGTGTATGTGATCTCGCATGTTTATCAACTAAACCCAGGAAAGAGGAATGTTCGAGTGGGTTCGACTCCCGGAGTATAATAGGAGGCTCAAGAACACACAAGACAACTTGAACGTCTTTATTAACAGTCAACAGTGTCCTCAACACAGACCGCATTCACTATAGTAAACTATGAACCAACTATCAATACGATACTATCGAATCACTCGAATAATATTGAATAAGATGATGATGATGATAATAATAATAATAAACTTATATTATAAGTTTTTTATTATTATCATCATCATCATCATCATTAAATAAAGTAATTTTTTAACGCGCGAAAGGTCACACCCAAATGTGAATCGGATGCGCTCTTCATCTTACCTAAGAGTGTACAAGCGTTCTATTAGCCTATCCTCTAAGTGAGTATTTCTGTAGAAAAGTGCACATTCAAAAATCCTGCTTTGGTTTGTGATTTTTTTTAAATAATTCAATTTAGTTAAGCCTATTATTCTTTTGTCTAGTTAAGCATTTTAACTCTATTGTTTTTATTATTGCATTATTGGTTTATTTTTATTATAGTCCAATGACCCTTTTTTCAATAATTAAGTTCTCCTTTTATATACCTAGCCTAGGGCCTACATAGGGGGGGATGGAAGCAGACTGCTTCAATCTGTGTAAGGGGGGAAAGAAATGCTGTGTAAAGGGGATAAAATTTTTGCTAGGGGGGGATAAAAATGTTCGCTAGGGGGGAATAAAGTTATCGCTAGGGGGGAATTGAGTGTGACAAGTTTTCCCGTCCTAGAAACAAGACAGAAAAGCAAAAAAAAAAAAAAAAAAGGTCATCAAAATTTTTGGGTCTAGAAAATGTAAAATTTTCCGGAAATTCTTGCTTCCGTCCACACCCAAAAATTTATTTATCCCATACTACTTTTGACACTGAGCAAAGGGGGGATTGCTTCCAGCTTAAGTCAGGGGGATAGTAGGCCCTAGCTAGGCTAATCATCAGCGACAGTGTTTTTTTGAGCGGTGATAGAAATTTCATTGAAAAGCCATAATGAAAACGTCAGCGTTATCAGTGGATGCGCCAGGATTTCAGGTTCGGGGTAGATAACACTCCAGGCCCTGCCCTTCTGTCCCCTCCTCCATGTGATTTGCAGTGATTTCCCCCGTTTTTTTTTGGGGGGGAGCCCACCCTATCTCTCTGGCGGCCTACTCATCAGCGAAGAGCCCTAGGCTAATGAAAACGTCATCGTTATTCTAAAAGATTGGACAAACCCGGCGTCTCCGTTTAATTGCTTTGAAAGAAATTGTATTCATCAGTAAATCGCCAACGGTGTCCATTAAACTTCTTCCCCATAGGATATTCTCCAAGGACCAAACGCAAATCGTCACCGTTTTAGCAGTTGGCGGTAATTCGTGTCATACCATAGGTGTCGATTCGATTAGCATTATTGCTGTCGTTCTTTGCAAGTTGCTAACGTCTTTGGCCAATCATCGGACAGATATCGGTTTTACAATTTGTTTAATATTTAAAAAGACGATCCAGAGGGGTATTCGTCAACAGTACGAGTTGTCAGAAGGAGTGTCAAAATAAAATAAGAGATGAAGTCGTAGCCTATTACTAGTGGCATTAGGCCTAGTGGTGGTGGCGATGGTGGTGGTACTACCACCTTGGAAGTGTTAGAAGTAGTGGTGATGGTGGTGGTAGTAGTAGTAGTAGCAACAGCAGTATTGGTAGTAGTCTTCTATCCATCGTCTTCGTTGCTCTCAAAGGTTGCAGACTTGCCATCAAAGACGTGTCTAACTTTCGTCCTATCTGAACCTTTGACTCCGACTGAAATTATTTGAATAGTTCTCACCGTTCGTATGGCACAATGTAGTTCATAATGGGAAGACGGCGTTTAGAAGAAACGGAACAACATAAAACTGGAATTGGATCGCACTCAATTGTTCATGGACGCTACATTTCTACACTAATAAGAGTCCATACTGATTAACTATAATAAATGAAGATTGAACAAACTTTATTTGCTAAGACATTTCAACCTTAAACATACTTATCATAATAATAATTATTCTATGAAATTACCGTTGCAGTAACTTTGTGATGGCAGTAATGGGACACTAAATAGTATACGACCATGAAAAACTTTGATTCAGAGAAAACACGTAAACATTAAATCGTGTTAAGTAAACCATTAGTGCAATAATAAAAACAATAGAGTTGAAATGCTTAACTAGACAAAAGAATAATAGGCTTAACTAAATTGAATTATTTAAAAAAAATCACAAACCAAAGCAGGATTTTTGAATGTGCACTTTTCTACAGAAATACTCAGTTAAACTGCACTAAAGCTTTTACTTTGAATACCAAATTGAACTGCATCCATTTTTCTTGTTTGTTCACCAACTGTTGTTGGTGAACCCAAAAACGTCAAATATTTCAGGTTATTTCTGGTTGAGACTTTTGCTTCTCCCTGAACACGAAGTTCGCGAAAATGTTTTTGACAAACCTTTTGTTTTGTCTACAATTACAGTTCATTCTTGTATGTCTGAGGAAGTGCAGTAAAATATTTCCTGACATACCTGAAATAACTGCGTGAGAATGACCTCCGGTATTAAAACTGGATTTCGCATGGCTGTTCTCAAGAAAGGTTTTTAACATAAAAAATTTTGCTGACTGTAAACTTAAGAAAATATTGTTCAAATTATTTTGAGCCAGACACGGAGTGGCTTTTTTCATGACTTCTCAGACCTGATGCGCACGAGAATGTTTTCTGACACATCGTGCAAAGGTATGGCTTCTCTGCAGTATGTTTTCTCGTGTGCCTCTTTAGACAACGTTTCCATTTAGTTTTAAACTCACATAATTGGCAGTGGTGTGGTTTCTCTCCAGTATGAATTTCTGCATGAAGTCTTAGACTAGAAGATCGGATAAAACGTTTTTGACAGGTCTGGCATTGGTATGGTTTTTCTCCAGTATGGGTTCGAGCATGATCTCGCAGGTGAGAAGATTGGTTATAACTCTTTTTGCATATCTGACATTGGAATGGTCTCTCTCCAGTGTGGATTCTAATATGAATTTGTAGAGCTGAGGATGTGGAAAATATTTTTTTACAAAGAATACACAGAAACCGTTTTTCAGAGTGGGTTTTTTCATGACTATTAAGACCTGAAATGCTTGAGAATTTTTTCTGATATACCCGGCAAATGTAAGGCTTATCTCCGGAATGCATTCTCGTATGAATCTTTAGGTCACCTTCAGTCCTAGTTTTAAACTCACATAACTGACAATTGAACCGTTTCACTCCGGTATGAATTCCGGTATGAATTCTTGCATGACGTGTTAGATTTGAAGAATGGGAAAAAGTTTTCGACATTTTTGACATTTGACACAAGATAGAGGAAATGACAGCGGTCATTTGGACGACGACCTCTGCCATTTCCTCTATCTTGTGTCCGGTAGAAGACTCTATTGTCTTGATACCCATGGTTAAATGACTCGGGGCGGCGCTGTGACACAAACGCCTCCCGCTCATTGCTTGGATAGGAACCCAGATATATGTTGTTCCACCTGAGCCTGTCGTTTCTCCAGCTGCGTCAGCTGTTCTATCAGTCGAAGAGTTAACTGGTCTCCGTCGGATTCGGTCTCTTTTACGGCTTTGACTCTCCCAAACTCTGACCTTGAGTGTCTACCCTGGGTCGAGTTTTCTGGTTTGCTTCAAGACGGGTGGCGTAGCGACAGGCTAAATCTAGAGTCGTTGGCTCTCTGTCTCGAACTCTCAGCGCAAGTTCTGGGTCTTGTAGAGCATCGAGAAATGCGTCAATAGCCACCATCTCACTCATCTCCGTAGCAGCACCCGGATACGCTAGCACCATCAGCCGTCGAATATCCTGGGCTAAGGAGTGTAGGCTTTCACCATCGGCTTGTCTCCGTGTACGCAGCTGAGTACGGTAGAGGGCGGTTTGATCAGAGCTTCCATAGCGAGCTCTCAATTTGCCCACAAGGTCAGACCAAGTGGTGACCCCTGCAGCATTAAATTCCCACAAGACCTGTGCTGCCGTCCCTGACAAGGAACACATCAACTGACTCAGGCGTTCTGAATCAGTCCAAGAGTTATGTTTAGCACAGATCTCGTATTTAGCCAAAAATGCCTCAATCGGAGATTGTCCGTCATATCTTTCCAATTTCAGCCATTGCCTGGGTTTCGCCTGACCTGATTCTTGCAATTCAGAGACGGGCTTCCTACTGTCTGGCATTGATAAACTCGAAGGACGCTTTTCCTCAGGGTTTTTATCTGGCTTGTCCAAGACATCTTTAGCCTCGACAGATTTTATGATCGTCTGCCTCACTCCTGCGACGGGCCATTCTGACTCTTCATTCAACTCCTGAACTTTCAATCGCCCTTCGACTTCCTGTAAACGAAGTCTTGCTGTCTCGGCTTGTAATTTTGCTTCTTCCCATTCATACAGTATTGAACGGTCCATCGGCTTAGGACACACAGCGACAGGCAATAAACAGCCTCCAGCCTCTCTTGTTATCTCAACCTTAGGCGGGTAGATGGGTACCGTGTCCACGTAATCATTCCCTGTTTTTCCTAACTGGTTTATGTCTGGAGCACGACTCATCGAAGTTAACACTGGTTCAAACGAGCAGCGGACGTCGGATAAAGTGGTGTATATTACAGACGGTTGCGTGGTTACACTGAAAGCCGATTGGGTGACGACCAACATTAGCTTGTTCTTTTGTCTGCTGTTACTGACATTGTCATTGCATTGATTGATTTCTAGCTTTGCTTTCGATTTACTGGAGGGATTGATTTCATGGGTGGACCACTGCGAAGTTGTAGTGTTAGGATGTTCCCTTTCAAAATGGTGTACATGCAAGGGCGAAGTGGAAGTAACTGTTTGTTCGAGCCGAAGGGGAGTGTAGGTGTTTGTATAAGTAGTGGAAGCACGACGATTGTCGGCTACGAAGTTGTGTTGTTGCTGTTGTTGGAGCTGTTGGACGAAAAGATTTTCCATAACCCTATCCCCTGGGTCCCCATGACCTCCCTGATGGTAAAACTGGGTTTCTTCTTCATCTGAAACTAAAAACTTCAGGTTAGTGACAGTTCGGTTATTATCAACGGTCGGGTAAGGCGTACTTACTTGCTTCTTGACAAATCTATCCTTAGGATCATCTACCTTAGAATCCTTACTTGCCTCACTTGTGTTCTTGCTTATCTTACTCACTTTTGGCATCGTTTCTTTTATCCTACTTTCTAACATGTCTGAACCTCTTTCTACTCTAACAGCATCTCTACTTCTAGCAAACTCATCACCTGTCATGGTTTCAAGTTGCTGTGCACCGTAGTTCCGGTTGTAAAAATCATGCAAGTCCCCTTCAGAGATATCCAGTTGATCATTACTGGTGCTAAATTGATCCTGTGGCCCCATGTTCCAGTTTCATCTTCCTGTAAACCCCACTTAGTGGTACCAATTTGTCGCGCCCTCCCTATCTGAGGTGCCATGGTGGATAGGCCTTGCCCCCGGGCCTCCCTGGTTTCTAGAGTCCCTCTGCTTACCGAGTACTCAAACTGAGCCTGCTCCTCAGCTTCTACCTGAGTACCATGGGGCTTTCCCATCTTTAACAGGGTATGGGCCACCGAGAGCTCATCCACCGACCTAACCTCAGAGGGGAGTGCCATTCTCGGGCTCCCTACAGGTGAAACTGCCAGAGACCGATCAGCTCTACCCGTTAATCCTCTAGGTGGTTCAATTTGAAGGCCCCTGCCTAGATGGTCCTCATTGCTTTCCAAGATTTCCTCGCTTAACCCAAAGGTACTGAGTGCACCAGGATAACCAGTGGCCCCGGGCGCGACAAAGTCCGAGATCCTCGGGCGGAGGATAACCTGAGGAGATCTCAGGTCAGGGTTGGATGGAGCCCTTAACTCACCCAGCAACCTCCTTATTTCACCGAGGCTCCTTAAGCTCTTCAAGAGCCTTACCCTGGGACTGGACATCTAGTTCTAAAGAGTTCATGTTACTGCTGGAGGGCCTTCCCTGTTCTTGGGAAACTTGATGGTCTCCCCTCCCCTCCTCATGAATGTTGGGACTTGCATTTAAAGAAGCCTTTACAAAAGATTCAGACTGAGCCATTCGGACTAGCCAAGAATATATATTTATTAACAGTGAATTAGTACTGAAGATTTTCTCTCAGTTACAAAGATCGTAAATTATGGTTTAACAGATGGCATAAATTGCTAGTTCTTATGTAATAACATATATTGTCAACAGTGTTATTTTAGTTCCTGAGAATAGAATAGGAATAATAATTATTTTAAATTAGTTCCACGGAACGAAAACTGGAATAGAAATTAAGTCTGGAACGAGAATAGAATAGGAATAAAAATTTCAATATTTTTCTCGGACGAGAACGGAATAGAATAAAAATTATTTCTTTATTTTTAATAGCTATGCGGACTGGTCACTTTTTAGTGTGTCTGCCTAGAAACTGTTTTATTAACAGTTGCATTCACATTGTCCATACTATACTAATCTCATAAGTAGGTCAAGATACTGTTTTGTGTGACAGTCTGATAGACATTAATCGTTCATGTTAAACATTTCTGTGAGAAGTGGAAGTGGAAGTGGAACTAAAAATATAAATTTTCTGGAACTGGAACTGGAACTAAAATTATTTCTAAATAGGAAGTGGAACTAGAACAAGAATAAAATTTATTTATAAAGAGGAACTAAAACTAGAACTAAAATGAAGACAGTGGAATAGAATAAGAATAGGAATAGAAATTAATCTTGGAACTAAAATAACACTGATTGTCAATACTATCCACGTCCGCACGGACGAGCGAAGCGCTACCTAAGTAAGTAAGTAAGTATATCCTTTATTAACCAATTGCTAATCGCACTTTGGTGTACAGACATCTTTATAAACAAAGTTAATAAGTAGAAAGTTTCACGACAATTAACATTTCTCGCATTATGTAAGTTAGTGATAATATTCCTTAATCCTATGACGCACACCTGGGGTCCATTGGACCCCATCGATGAAACTTCCTTGAATAGCTGCGTTGATACAAATAGTAAAAATCTGAAATAATTCAAATTCCTCAGCAATTCATCCCTCTACGTTTATGGAAAAATTCGAAGAGTTTAGAATTCTTGGTACGATTATACAAAAATAAGAATGACCCTCGGGCACATTTAGCACACCTGGGGTCCAGCAGACCCCAGGCTTTAACATTGATAGGCCCATCGACTATGACATATTCCAGGCTACGTTACATACACAAATACATACATACATACATACACACATGCATACATATATGCATACATACATACATACAAGCATACATACATACATCCGTCAATACACATATATATATTATATACATACAAATATACATCCCTACAAATATACTTGTACATGAATATATGCATAAACACAGATACAATTATATACATGCATGCATACATACATACATACATACATACATACATACATACATACATACATACATACATACATACAAATATATAGATACATACCAATATACATCCATACATAATTATATGTACATGTGTACATGTACATATGCACACATACATACAAATATATACATGCTTGCATATGTACATACATACATGCATGCATACATACATCCATCCATCCAAACATACATGCATTCACACATGCACACACATATATACATGCCAATACACAGCAATCAATCAATCAATCAATACATACGATCACTGTGGTATCGAGTACATCCATACATAATATTATATACTGTACATGTACATGCATTAACACACATTATACACAAATATATACATGCATGCATATATACATACATAGATCCATCCTTCCATGCATAAATACATATTAATACGAATATACATCCATACATAATTATGTACATGAACATGCATACATGCATGTACACATACCTACAAGTACATACATACATACACACATATATATCTATCCATAATACATGCATGCATACTTACATACATACATAGACATATACACATACATAGATACATACATATGTCATACGTACAAACATACATACATTCATCCATACATAGATCCATCCCTGAATGCACACGTACATACATACATACATACATATGTACATGCATACATTCATTCATTCATTCATGCATAGATACATACATACACACATACATACATACATACATACATACATACATACAACATACATACATACACTCACAGATGTCACAGAAACTTCCATTTCAAGCATTAGATCGATCACTGTGGTGTCAAATATTTCGATTACAATAAATGATTTTTTGTTTCGGACAGTGAATCTAACATTGTATTATGATTCAAACATGTTCCATAAGTGCACGCACTATGTCCAACTTTAACTTGGAGCATTAATTTCCACTCTTATTACTAAAATGGTATAAATTCCACCCGTGTTATCGGTGGGGTCTATTAGACCCCAGGTGTGCTAAATGTGTTGGCCGGGAAGGTGTGCGTCATAGGGTTAATAATCCAACTACCAAATATACTTTGGTGCACAATCATTATAGTTCCGCAAATATCTAAGAAGTCAGCCAATCTTGATCAGACTTTATATATCATCCTAGTGATGAAATTTTTACGCATCAAATTATCTTAGGGAGGAATGATACGGTCATGAGCCCGGGGGCGGAGGGAATACAAAGAAGTTTTAATTGGGGGAAGCAACTCATGTAAAACATGCCCGTTATCCACCAGGATCGATGAAAAAAGGCGGGAATCAGCCTTTGTGCATAGCTGTTCAAAAGACGGGGAATCTCCTGGAAGATAGTGATAGCGTATCAAGCGACGCATCAAAACTTCAAACCTGTCTTTGTCACGCAGTCCCACGAAACCCCACCAGGCGGGTGAGGCATACAGCATTCTAGCCAAGGTAGTGGCTCGCACAACGTCATACAGATGTAGACCACGCAGGCCATGCATGGGCAACCAAAGTTCGTAAGGCGTAAAAGGATTGACGAGCCTGACAGCAAAGTCGTTGGATATGATTATTAAATCTTAAGTCATCAGAAATGGTTACTCCCAAGATCACCATACTGGTAACCCTAGTTAGACCTGTGGTGCCTGGGGCAATAAGGTAACCAAGGCCCACCCTTGGGCGGTGAATTATCATTTCACTGGTTTTCTTTTGGTTCAGCTTCAGGTTAGAGTCAGCAGCCCATCGGGAGATATGGTCCAATTCTAAAGTTACAGAAGCACTATTGGAAGAAGGGATTAAAAGGTAGCAATCATCTGCATATTTGAGGAGCCTGTTTACAGGGTTAGCTGCTCTAAGACTGGTGATTGCAGTGATGAAGTTCATAGGTCCAAAGCCAGAACCCTGGACCATACTGGCGTTAATTTCAATGTAAGCTGATATTTCTCCCAAGAATTTCGTACAATGCTGGCGACCATTAAGGAAAGCAATGATCCAGTTATAGACATTGTCTGGTATTGGCAATTTCGCTAGTATGCTAGCCAGGTGTGTATGCCTGACAGTGTCAAAAGCTTTGGAAAAATCTAATGCTATCAAATGGACATAATCGTTGGAATTAAGCATCTCTGTTGTATTATGGATAATCGAGATAAGGGCAGCCGTGGTGGATCCAGTTGGTCGGAAGGCGTACTGATCAGAATATATGCGGTTTTGCAGGGGGTCAGTCAGGAATGGGTAAAAGAACCTGTGCACAATCTGCTTTTCAAGTATTCGACATAGAATAGGAGTGATGGATATTGGCCGGAAATCTGATTCAGATGATGGTTTACGAACTTTAGGGACAGGGGTAATCATGCTTAAATGTTACGAATGCCTGAAACCCTAACTAGACACTAATTATAACGATTTATCAAATTATGCACTTTGGCGCTAAAGCAGTTTGGGTAGTCGGGCCAGGGAACACGCCATAGAAATTAGTTTATTCAACTTCCAGCCGTCTTGTTCAATTCACGGCACCCAGACACAAATGCGGTGTCTGATTTTCCATCAGCGGTTTGAAGTTATAAAGTTTTCACAGCCAAAAACCTCGCACAAACCATTAGAATTCAATCTAATAAAACCCGTCAAAATGGCTGACAACAAGAAGAAAACTATCTATATCGCGTCTTTGATACTACAATTTTGTTACGTCATAACATATCGACAAATCAACGGCCAACGACCTAGAAAAGCGTTCTGCCATTGGCGCAACTCACTCAACCGTCGACCCAGGTCAACGCGCTATATAGATGTAAAGGACCGCGCTTAGAGCGCTCGGGGACTAGGTTCCTAACATAATCTCTGATTGTAGGCAGGTTAGAAGCCACACTATTACATGAAGATGACATTAGAAGTGCATTACGAAAAATTACTAGACGACTGAGAACTACAAAGACATCTGTACGCCTCCTAATCTCCGACCCTACATACTTCTATCGAGCTAATACTCACGTGGCCATTAGGCAAGGTAATATGATTTGCATTTCCTTGAAAATACCTAGGCCTATTACTACTCTACCTCATCACCTGGATCTATACAAAGTTACTGTCACACCCAAAGCGATTAGCATTGACAATCAGCATGCTACACTTATCACCAACCTACCACAGTATTTTGCCATCTCTTCCGACAGCCATATAAGTATGCCGTCTGGCAAGACTTACCGTCCTTACAAATTGGAGATTCCTTCCGTATTATCAACAAAGTCGATATCCAGCTACGAACAAATCAACGAGAATGCATAATGGCTTTATTTCTTAATGACCCACGCGGCGTTCAGGAAACCTGCGAAACACTGTTCCTCAATCAGAAGCCATCCTCTTTTGTCTACTTGACACCCAATACCATGGCAATTGAAAACAGTCCTTCAAACTTCACACTTACCTGTCCTAATAAGCAACCTAACAAAATTGACGCTTGTAGCTCCTGTCTGCTTTCAATTCCAAATGAATGTATGTTGACTACTTCTGACTATTTCTTTCCTGCATCCTGTCCCCAGACAGACATCATCGCCAACAACACACATACTGTGGCTCACACTTTTAATTTAGCCATCTTACAACAATTTTTTACTCCACATGACTGGGAAAGATTAAAAGCAGATACTACCCTCGCTCAACAAATTACTCTACGCTTACCTTCTTTCATCGCCCGCACGAACTCATCTGCAAATGACAGAGCTTCTGACAAGCTATTAGCAAAAGAATTATCTAGCGCCATGAATGCTGTGAAAAACGGGGAAATTCTTTTTAAAACAAATGAAGACCTTATTCAGGACCAGTTAGACGACTTAAGTAACCCCTCCCTCACAACCTACACTGCAGCAAACGCATATATCTTACCCATAGGAGCAACCTTTGTTAGCTTTCTTACTATAGCAAATATATATCTGATGGTCAAAGTTCATCGACTCTCAGCAATCATTATGGCATTACCACGCCTCACAAAAGCCACTCCGATCCCGCCCATATGGATATTCTCAAACCCCTCCCAGATCACTACGACTCCCAAAACCATTCAAGTGTTCTTCTCTGACGATTCTTGGTTTAAACACAGATTTAACTGTTTGACTATGATTATATTTAAATGTTTGACTATATTAATATGTTTGTTTGTCTCATACTATGCCTTATTTTACGTTTGTGTTTTGCTTATGTAGTTATTGATTCACCTATTGTTTAATTGTTTGACATTACGCCTAAGGGGCGCAACACATAGACTATTGCCACTTTACTTAGGCCATTCAAAGGCATGGCTCCATTGTTGAAATCTCCAGATATTGTATTCCATCCTGATATTCCTACAAGATAATGACAGAATACAATAAGCATTTTAACTTTCTGATCGTAAAGGTTAAACGTTATATCGGTCCTACTTCGCCTATTTACTCCGGCCTACTTTCTTAGTGCATGAGATAGCATACAAGTGTGTATACATAATATTATATATGTTCAAAACGCTGACCAGAATTATTAGGGCCTATATTCAACAGCGCAGGGTTAAGTGCACCTTAGGTATTCCTTAGAGACCGCCTGCGCTCCTAAGCCTCCACTTCGTTAATTACGTTTAGCTTCTAAGTAACTTTTCAGACTCTCTGATCAACGCACATCTGGCGTATGCATTTACAAACACGCTAGACAGGGAGGTCTTAACAGAATCTGATGTAGGCTAGATTTCGGTCTCCACGCTTTCGCTCAGACCTCGCCATTAGGCCGGCGTCTACTGAGTTACTTAGGATAGCATATTCCTGTATACATCAGTACAGTATCAATTATAAACATACCTGCCCAGCATAATTAGCCAATAGAACAGTCATGCTTAACAACCACCCCTCTATAAAGCCGTTTCTGTGAATATTATAAGTCAACGAACAAATACGATGTATAGGCCTAAACGTCTACTGTATAATGTGCTATTTTTCCATTAAAACTGTTATTAACAATGAACTATAAAGCAAGCAACGTCTTACCACGTTCCTCCGTTGACTCATTATGAATCTTTTATGATGATAATTTGTGTATGTCTACAAACAACCATTAACATTTCTTGTATAGTATTTGCAAAATTATACTCGTTAGCCTTATATTAGGCGTACTAACATTACTAATAACTCAAGCCATCCCTGATTAAATTGACATTCATTTATGAACAACCGGTGCATTCTCTAACATGCTAATATGTGGACAAAACAAATAAAACAGCTAGGAACTGAACTTAAAATGTTTGTAAACAAGCTGCGGCCATGTCAACTTGTGTTAGAATAAACGAATATTATTATTATTATTATTAATCGCGCATGGTATTTTACTTTTAAATGACCAACTCGACCAACTGACGACGTTCAGTGGTGTACGATTTGCAGCGAGGTTAAACGACATTAGCCTATACTTATTGATTACTCGCTACCGTCTATTGTTTAGTGGTTATTGTATTATTATATTACATACTGTTTAAGATGTTATGTTTAATAAGCAAACTGTCGTGCTATAAGGTCCTAGGAAAAACCATTAGCACTCACAGACTTAACGGTTCTATGCACTCGCATTTCTGGATTCGAAGACACTATAATGTTCCAAGAATGTTATTAATTCGTTCCGTCGCATTGTTACAACCAACTTAACGATAATCGCAGAATCACTGAAGTATAATGACATTCGTGCTATAATTATTTAAACTTTCACGTTGAAAACATGGTTCGCTGTATCATTGCGCACTTGTAGCCTAACTTTAACTAACTGACACTGACGGGTTTTACTTTACATTTGCACTGTTATTATATTGTATTCAGTTACAGTAGTTTATAGTTTAGTTTAAATTGTTGAGTATATTATGTTTGCTTACCATAAGTTTAGTCAAATCCATGTCCACGCAAAAATGCGTCTGAAGTCAGCGTGTTCCGTAGCAGAAACGCCTACGAATGAGACCCCAGTTCGAAGACAGGCTGCGACTCCCTGGCCTAATTGACCCAATGCACCCTGGCCCGGGTTAATTACGCCAAATATAGATACAGTGGCGCAAGCCCGTTATGGACATTGGGGGTGGCATATTTCCAAAGCCTGTTAGGTAGGGAAAGATCTTTGCACGACGATTATCATCGTCATTTCACGCTTCCATTATCTTGTTTTGCTTTTATATTTTGTCGCAAGTGCAAGCACGTTCAATTATTTCTTTAAGACGTTAAATTTTTGTGTTTTTCTTGGTATTGCTTTGCTGAAATCGCAGGTGCGATTCCTTTTGCGAAGGAGGAGGAATTGTAGGGGTGTGCATGATTCACACACAGGAATTTGAGAGTGGAATAGATGGAAGACAGAGACAGCCAGACCGACGGTTTAGTATACAGACAGACAGTCTAGACAACTTAGTATACAGACAGACACAGAGACAGCCAGACAGACACATTGACATGCAGACACAGACAGAGGCAGAGAGAAGGACAGACAGGGATAAAGAGCGAGAGGGAGACGGTCAGACAAACGGTCAGACAGACAGACACGGACAGACAGACAGATCGAGCCAGAGAGTAATGAGAGAAGGCTAGGACCTGTGCTATGCGCAGGAATGCACTAATGTGCGTAGCACAGGTAGGGGAATCGTGCCTGTAGTTAGGCCTGCAAGTGCAGATATGTAGCCAGAGCGACGCCGACCGAAAGGCTAAGTGTAGAGTTTTACTGTAAGCTAAGCTCGGTCAGCAAGCTCGCTCAGCTCGGTCGGTCGGTGTCGCTGCTGGAAGATGTGCTCGTGGTGCTGTGAATAAACAACTCAACGTCAACCAAGTGTCGTTTCTTCTGTTGGTCGAAAACCCCGATCATCGGGCGAACCAGCAACGTTACACTATTATATTCGGGCCTAAGTTTAGACCTACAGGATAAGGTACTGACTTGTAACATCAAAGTACAATAATAGGTCTGATTAGGCTACGTTATTGCTCACATTGTTTAACTGTATCATCGGGCGCATACGAATGTAGAACCTTTGCTATAGGCGGAATTATCATTATTTGACTTGTGCGCTGGGTGGTGTAATAATAAACAGTATCAATCAATAAAATCAATCAAACAATCAACCAAATGAAGCGAAATAAAAGTGAAACCCAAATATGATAAATTCATTCAAGTTGATTAATAGGGCCTATTTGGATGACAAATAATTCGACATTGCATTATGTTGTCGGCTTTTTACTGCGGATCTGTATCAAGGTGCGGATAAATCTTATCATGCTCTCTGCTGTGCGTGCATTTCTAAGAGTCATTAGGGTAAATATGACAAATAAAGATGGAACAAACATTATTTGCTAAAACATTTCAACCTTAACAGCATCGTTACTATGAACACATTCGTTGCGATGTGTGTGTGTGTTTGAAATTATCGTTGCAATTACTTGTTGGTTGCATTTACTGAACAATAACAGGTATGTCTGTGTAAAACTTGAATTTATTTAAAACACGAACAAAATTATAGCAGAACATGTGAAGAATACATGCAATGCAATTTTAACAAAAACAATTCGATAGAGTTAAAATGCTTATAACTAGACAAAAGAATTATAGTCCTACATAAATTGGACTTAAAGTGTCACAAAAAACGCAAACCAAAAGCAATATCCTTGAATATGTCCAGTCCTAGAAGAACACTCAATTATTGTGCTCTAGTAGAGCTCTTACTTTGAATACAAAAGTGATATGCCTGAATTCGTTAGTGCATATCACCATAGATTGAGTAACTTATAACTAGATAAAATTGTCCACACTTCCATTTTTATTCTTTGTCTTTCCTGACATACCTGAAATAATCGCGTGAGAATGTTCTCTGGTATAACTGGGGTTTGCGGGGTTTTTCTCAAGTATGGTTTCCAACATTATTTGCAGACTGTGAGCATTGGAAGATGGTTCTACAAACTTGAGTCAGACATGAAGTGAATTGTTTCATGATGTTTTAGACTTGATGCCAATGAGAACGTTTTCTTACACGTCAAGCAAATGTATGATTTCTCTTCAGTAGGCCTATGTGTTCTAGTGTGCCCCTTAAGATTACCTTTAAGATTAGCTTTAAACTCACAAAATTGGGAGTGGTATGGTTTCTCCTCAGAATGAATTCTTGTATGACATTTAAGAATACAAGGTTGAGTAAACCGTTTTTGGCATGTCTGACACTGGTATAGTTTTTCTCCAGTATGGGTTCGAACATGATTTCGCAGATGAGATGAATGCGCAAAACTATTTTTACATATCTGACATTGGTATGGTCTCTCTCCAGTATGAATTCTAACATGGCTGTGCAGCGATGAAGATGTGTAAAATGTTTTTTTACAAAGAATACACAAAAATTGTTTATCATCATGGTGGGTTTTTTCATGATTTTTCTGACCTGAATATGTTGAGAATGTTTTTTGACATACAAGGCAAAGGTATGGTTTCTCTCCAGTATGTATTCTAATATGAATCTTTAGACAACCTTCATACTTAGATTTAAAATCACATAACTGACATTTGTACGGTTTCTCTCCGGTATGAATTCTTGCATGACGTGTTAGATTTGAACATGTGGAAAAACGCTTTTTACATAATTGACATTGGTAAGGCATCTCTCCAGTGTGAATTCTTGCATGAATCCTTAGATATGAAGGCTGAGAAAAACGTTTTTGACATACTACGCATTGGTAAGATCTCTCTCCGGTATGAATTCTTTCATGAATTTTTAGACATGATAATAGTGAAAAACGTTTCTGACATATTTGGCAAATGTAAGATTTCTCTCCTGTATGAATTATTGCATGAACTGTTTGACTTGAAGATGTGGAAAACGCTTTTGACATAATTGGCATTGGTAAGGCATCTCTCCGGTGTGAATTCTTGCATGGATCCTTAGATATGAAGGCTGAGAAAAACGTTTTTGACACACTAGACATTGGTAAGATTTCTCTCCGGCATGAATTCTTCCATGAATGTTTAGATATGAAGATCTGGAAAAACGTTTCTGACATATTTGGCAAATGTAAGATTTCTCTCCTGTATGAATTCTTGCATGAACTGTTTGGCTTGAAGATGTGGAAAATCGCTTTTGACAACTCTGGCATTGGTAAGGCATCTCTCCAGTGTGGATTGTAATAATTATGGTTCTGTAGAATGTAAGTACCAGAAAATGTTTGTTTACATACTTCGCACTGAAATGGTTTCTTTTCAGTCTGGGTTCTAATGTGTGTTTGCAGACTCGAAGGGTATGCGAATGTTTTATCACATATAAAACAAAGATGAGCTTGTTCTCCAGTATGGATTCTCATGTGCCTTTGAAGGTCACAAATGCGTGTACATATTTTTTGCAAATCTGGCATTCGTGTGTCTTTGCTTTGGAATGACTTTTCTTGTTTTTCTTAGTAAGACCATCCATCACAAATGATTTTTGACATAGTAGGGAACCTCATATATTTTCTTGTGTTGCCGCTCCGATGGAATATGATACAGCATCGAAGTAGTCCAGTGATATGTTCCTTAACGACAACTAAAATTGGAAGTAAAAATAAAGGATTTCGTTAACGAAAATTAGAAGATTAGAAGAATTAGATGAAGAAAAGTAGGAATTATTTTGACTTCAAAAACGAAATTAGGAATTAAATTATGAATTATTTGCAGAACTAAAATTATGAATGAAATTAGGAATTATTTTCAGAAGTAAAATCATTTTACTTTCTGTGGCCCTTAAGTTGAGATGAAGCAAAGGGTGAAACGTTAAGTCTGACAATGCAGCAGATATGCCAGCGTCGCTGTAGGTCCCGAAAATAGGAGATTACTTGTAAACGTCAAAGCACAGTTTCACCTACACTGTAGAAATTTATATTTCTCACCTGAAACTAAAGTCACAAACAACATCAACATTGTCCAGCAACCAAGACTGTGTAACAGCTCAGATGGATCGTTATTTGGCAGACATAAAGGAGAATGATACTAGGAATTCTCTTACTTCCTGGACGGAAAGGCAAAATTACACCATTGCAGAGGGTCTTTTGTCGGCTCCAGCCTCACAGGCCTTTGTGAAAAGAATTTTTGTGTACGTGGAATCTTTACTGATTGACGAAAAAATCGCATGAAAAATCTCTGGAAATGAGAGTGTTCTTGAAATTGAACAAAGATATCTTATACGTGCATGTAGTAACGTTAAAATACTTTTACTGCACTGAAATTAATAATTATATGGAAAACTAAAATAAGAAGTAAAATTAATTGAGAACTAAAATAGGAATGATAAGTAAAATTATTTGTGAAGTAAAATTAGAATTACAAGTAAAATTCAAGAACTCAGAACTGAATTAAAACTGAATTAGGAATTATTTTGAGAAGTAAAATATCACTGAAGTAGTCGTAATATAAACGACATTTCTGTGAGAAAGATTAAGAATTCCGCCAGGTTTATCACCGAAGACATAATATCAATATGCAAAGACAATTTCAACAAACACATTTAGCATGAATTTACATTCCGTATTCCACTATCTGAAATAGTCCTTGAACACTATGTTTAATTTGTTAGTATGCTACTTGCTGGGGTGTCGAACGACATTTTGTCTACTAAGTTATTTGATGTTGTCACTTTAAAATGGAAGCTGGATTGATGAAAAACTGTTTCACAAAATAGAAGTGGGATTGATGAAAACTGATCGACGAAATGTCGTTAGACGAAATGTCGTTCGACGAGTTGTCGCGGAACCACTTGCTGGTCGTTACCTGAATTAAAACGCGATAAATTCGTGCAGCTTGTTTTAATGCTGTCCATTATGTTTAGCAGGCTATCATCTTTCTGAGTAGCTGAAGCGAAATCAAACCACAAGAGGATGCATGATGGAGAAATTAAAATTTCCAAGAGATGTCGGGCCTTGTCGGCGTCATTCAAGAATTCCAAAGCCCACATATTAAGGCCATATCCTTAAACCTCAAAATGCTAAGACCTCAATCTCGTAGCCTATTAGCCTAGAAGCACTGCTAGACGGGATTGATGAGGGCAAATGCGGAGGACTATATCAGAGAATCACTGAATACTCTGTCGTTTCTTCGATTTCTGTTTACTCCCAATTGATCTCGAGTCCGTAATTGTGCTCTTCCAGATTCTCCAATTACAGGACTAGGGTTTCAAATGTTGTAGGCCTATATCTTGTTGAATAAATTATATATTTCATGCATCTAATAAGCAGTGGCGTAACGAACTTTTTCAGGGCCCGGGGGCCCGGGTTGATTACTGCGCCCCTTTTTAATCGTTTTGCTGACTTTTAATCGTTATTTTCATAGTAGGCCTACTGTGTACCACTGAAAACTAATTTTTCGCCCCTCTGGTGCTGCGCCCGGGGGCGGTTGCCCCCTCTGCTCCCCCACCGTTACGCCACTGCTAATAAGCAAGCACTCTATTTAATCTACCTTTATTCCATGTTTCAAGAATTAGGTCTTAGCCCTATTTGGTAGCCTACTTGTGTCGAATATTTATAAATCTTTAGGGCATGTTGCAATGCAATACAATGTGCCGTAAATTTTCTCGATCTCAGTAGCCCTAACACATACATGTCCGATATGGCAATGATGACCCATTTGTTTCACGAACAGATGTCAACGGTCTTAAAGTTTGTAGTCAAAGCAGGAAGAGTAAGCTTAACTGCTACGGTAGACCGCAAGTCAAGTCGTTTGGACTATAATTGCTTACGAAATCTTTTATGAATAGAACGGAAGAACCACGGGAGAAGTTACAATTTGAGGTAGAAAATAAAATGAAATGAAAAATTCAAAATACATTCCAGATTCAAAGCCATTTTAAGCCATCATAGGCGTAACATTCTATTGCAACGATAGAGTCCCGTCATCATCACATTCAAAAGTGGCGGTGACAGTCATCTCCACTTTCACGATTTTGACCTGAAGCAAGTTTCGCCTCATGCCAATAATCCACGAGGGATCCGGCTGTTGTTTAGCGCTATTAATTGTGCTGGTCTCAGTGTCTTCAACAGATACAAAGTTGTGAAAACAATATAAACATGTACTTTGCCATGTGTGGTCGACTGCAAAGTGGCGAAAGGAAAGGGGACGTAATGGAGAGGGAGATGGGAATGGCAGAGGGAAGGAGACGAGAGTATTTGTCACCAACACTCTGTAGGCCTACGGTAGATTTACGCGCTTCATAGCAATATAAAATTATCAAGGATGTAAAATGCGTTGAAATTTTTTAAATATAAAACAGATATTTAGGGATATTTATTTTTGGCTTACCCTTAAACAGCCTAGGCCTAGATATTGAAGAACTAAAGTAAACGAACGACGGATATGAAAACGCCATGTGCAATATTAACTGCGGTCCGCTAGTTGTGAGACTTCACACTGATTATAAGGGCACGTTTCTACTGAAAACAAGAAGCAATTGAAAATTGCGAAAAATTATTAATTATCGACGATTAATATTAATTATTTTTTTAAACAGTAGATTTTAAACCTTACCAATTAGACTAATGTATTGTCTAAGTCGCTGATAATTGTGACGTCATCATTCCTTGTGCTCATTTTGTGACCATGGAGTTTATATCGTATTATAAGAGGTTCAAGATTCACTCTTGATGCAGTCTTAAAATTGGAAATTAGAAGTTTGTAAACGCTGCGCTAAACAACCCTAAGGATTTTATATTGAAATAATATTTGCGAGTATTTAAACACAGCACGACTTCGACAGAATTTTCAGACATGTGTTGCAATTTTTAAAAGATATGGGATATTAAGATATTAAGATCAGATCGTCGTACGAGAACCAAGTGTCGAATGATAAATTATTGCAGTCTTAATGGCCTAAGACGTCATAATCCCCAGTTACGATGACTTTTTTAATAGTTCAAACCGACAAACGCAGTATACAGGTGTAATTACAATTCAGTGTAAACGGATGATCATAAGATGTTAGAGGAGTCGAATTTAATATTAATCCTGCTTCTTAATACTCTGCATACGACAGCCATGCAAGGCGCCCTTCACGTCCTACATCTCATTATATCAACGCCATCCGGCGAATGATAGGCTGAGTGTACCTTTGGGAGGTTGCGGGAAGAGATCCCGCTTCCTAATGCTCTTCATGCCAGGGATGTTATCACTAGGGGAGACCGGGGTTGGATGCAACAGGAGTTGGTTGCAACACCATCGCTAGTTAAGCGCTAAGTAATAGCAGCGTAAAATCAAATCACCTACCTTGTAAAGATTATATTTTAGTTCAACGTGACTTAATTTCTTGGCCGGCAGTTGACTAGAACTACCGAAAAAATAAGAAAATTATTTTCGGACAGTAGATTTTTTTAGCGCACTCACAGACACTTGAACAAAGCATCAAAAGTAAATTTGGCGATTTTGTGCTTTTTCGTGATGTAGCTCAATGTTTTGAAGCAATTTAGTGCTGTTTGGTGCCATAAGTTGAACAAGGAATTGGGCTTCAAAATGCATTTATTCGTTTTATTTAAAACCAACGCTGTCGATACAAAATTTCTATAACAATGTCAATGCATTGCTTCGGGTTGGTTGCAACATTTTAATTGCGGTTGGTTGCAACATGTTTGCAACATGTTGGTTGCAACATGTTGCAACCAACTCCATGCGTTTATTTCAATTAATCGTGTTCAATATAGACCTGCTCGTGACAATTAGCGCACTCACAGACACTTGAACAAAGCATCATTAGAGGGAGGAACTCGCCGACAGAGCAGTTACAGCTTCTAAAAAACGAAACAACCGTACCAGAAGCAAAAGAACCCTAGATAAGTCTCAGTGAACCAAAGAGAGTGACTAAGCCTCAGTTCACGGTCAGTCAACCGGTGCCTAGTCAGTCGTCGAGCGTCACTAATCAACCGTGGCATAGCCAGTTGTCGAGCGTCACCAATCAACCGTGGCATAGCCAGTCGTCGAGCGTCACCAATCAACCGTGGCATAGCCAGTCGTCGAGCGTCACCAATCAACCGTGACATAGCCAGTTGTCGAGAGTCAACAGATCAACCGGTGCCTAGTCAGTCGTCGAGCTGAATAGATTGTACAAACAAAAGAAAAGGAAAACACAACATACTATCATGTTGAAGACGAATTTCAGATAATAAGACAGACAGTGAGGAATCTGACAGTGATAGAAATGATGACGATGATGGAAAACGTTTTTGTTTAGGCCTATGACAATGTCGATTATATTGATGAAACACGGTCTGTGGAAGATGATGATTACTCTGTAGTCTGTACCTCATTATCGTTTTAAAACAAGGTCATTACGTGATGGTCAAACTTCGAGGACTCATTTTGTGGCTCGCATGACCGACAATTCAATGTCGGATGATTTAGAAACGGAGGTAACATATTTTGCCACAAAATCGACTAGGCGTTCATATGATGATAAAAAAAACTGTTCGATTTGTAATTCCAGAAATTTCAAGAACATATCCGTTTCCAATAGAGGATAATAAGGAAAAAACTGCCTAGTCCGTTAATAATGGCACTAAGCGAGTCAGAACGCAGAAAACATTCTCATTTTCCTTTTCTGGTTACAATTTGAAGGCTTGAAAAGCTCTACAACTTTTAATGAAATCTTGAACATTATAAGCCTAGATAGGCAGAAGTAGCCTGCTATGAGAGCTATTAGGCCTATCGAGTATATATCGGACATTTTACAAAACGATTATTGCAGCAAAACAGTTTAATATCTTGATTGATGCTTTTGATTAGATTTAATTTTGATTTTCTTCCATTTATTACATTCTTATATGTAGGCAAGCCTCGGTAAGCTCTGGGCAATGCAGCTTCAGTGAATAATTATACTACTTTCAATACTGTTGCAACCTTCCCCCAGGGTCGTTGCAACCAACCCCGGCCCGGGGTTGGTTGCAACACTTTGAAGCCCTCTGTTCAGATAGCTATTGTGGTTACATCCTTGGTCACTGAGATCGTCACTATAGCTTGTTTTGGAGCTGAGATATAAAGGATATAATTATATGGGCTAAAATGGTTGTAGGTTGTTCCAAAAATAAAAATGGCAGACGAAAATATGAAAACTGTTGCAACCAACCCCGGTCTCCCCTACTCTACGGACGTGTACGTTGGCCCGACAGTGGTGGATCGAGATCTCTTACTGTGCATTATTTCACTAAATGACGTAATGTTTTCGTTTGCAGACACTTAACATGGAAATAGGCTAGCGCAGAGTAGACATCTTGAAGAGGCGCTATATAAATTATCTGGCAATGAATGTCTCAGTGTCCCTCCTATACGCCACGTCTAATCATGCTCACACATCCATCAGAACTAGCGAAGCCGCCGTCAAAGCTGCTGTGTGCAACAGAGTTAAGTGCACCCTATCACTGGCTCCCATGTCATTGTGGTGGTCTCGTGGAAGAGTAGCGGAGCGTAGAACTGTGAAGGACTAGCCTAAGGGCCCTACAGTTCAAATCGGTATAGGGAAGATGCAGAAGGTACGTCACCATTGATCCACTGGAGACCTCACATTTATTTCTACCGATCTCGAAAGAAGCTGGAGTTTAAATTTGGGTTATCTATGACAAATAAAGAACGTCAAAAACTTTATTTTACTAAAACATTTCAACCTTAACAGAATCGCCACCAAAAGAACTGACTATTCGTGAAATCTTCGATGCAATTACTTTCTGATTGCATTTGCGGAAGAGTAAAAGCGTGAGAGTACGACTATGTAAAACATGAATTAAAATTAGCTTTCAGTGGTTTAGGCGCCACTGGGCGCCTAAACCCTTCGTTACGCCACTGTACTAAAGCTCTTACTTTGAATACAAAACTGATACGAATGAATTCCTTCATACGTAGGCTATCATAGATTGACTAGCTCTAGGCCTACTGTAACAGTACGCACTTATATTTTTATTCCTTGTTAAACAACGTCAACTACGTCAAATATTTCAGGTAATTTCTGGCTTAGGCATTTCTTTCTTCGTAGACTCGAAGATCGCGAAAATGTGTTTTACAAACCCGACACGGGATGGTTTCTCTCCATTTCGGGTTCATTCATGAGATTGATCTCTGCTAAAACTGGAATTTGTATGGCTGTTCTGAAACATAGTTCCCAACATAATTTTGCGGTCTGTAAACGTTTGAAACTGATTTTGCAGACTTCAGTTAGACAATGAGTGGATTTTTTCATGACCGCTCAAACCCGATGAGCATGAGAACGTTTTCTGGCATGTCTTGCAAAGGTATGGTTTCTCTCCAGTATGTCTTCTCGAGTGAATCTTTAGATCACCTTTAGTATTAGTTTTAAACTGACATAATTGGCAGTGGTGTGGTTTCTCTCCAGTATGAATTCTTGCATGACTTTTCAGATGAGAGGATCGGATAAACCGTCTTTGACATGTCTGGCATTGGTATGGTTTTTCTCTAGTATGGGTTCGATCATGGTCTCGCAGTTGAGAAGATCGGGCATAACTTTGTTTACATACTTGACATTGGTATGGTCTCTCTCCAGTATGGATTCTAACATGAATTTTTAAATTCGAAGATGTGGAAAATGTTTTTTTACAATCAATACACAGAAATGGTTTCTCTTCATGGTGGGTTTTTTCATGATTTTTGATGCCTGAAATGCTTGAGAATGTTTTCTGACATTCCCGGCAAAGATAAGGCCTCTCTCCAGCATGCTGTCTCATATGAATTTTTAGACAACCTTCGTAGGCAGATTTAAACTCACAAAACTGAAATTTGTGCGGTTTCTCTCCGGTGTGGATTCTTGCATGAAGTGTTAGATTTGAACATGTGGAAAAGCGTTTTTTACATACTTGACATTGGTAAGGCATCTCTCCAGTGTGAATTCTTGCATGATGACTTAGATGTGAAGAATGAGAAAAACGTTTTTGACATACTTGGCATTGGTAAGATTTCTCTCCCGTATGAATTCTTGAATGAATTGTTAGATTTGAAGATTGAGAAAAACGTTTCTGGCATAATTGGCAAATGTAAGATTTCTTTCCGGTATGAATTGTTGAATGAATTGTTAGATGTGAAGATTGGGAAAAACGCTTTTGACATATTTGGCATTGATAAGGCGTCTCTCCAGTATGGATTCTTGCATGATCTACTAGATGTGAAGATTGTGAAAAATGCTTTTGACATACCTGGCATTGATAAGGCCTCTCTCCAGTATGGATTCTCACATGGTTCTGTAGAAAGTAAGAACGAGAAAATAATTTTTTACACACTTCGCACTGAAACGGTTTTTCTCCAGTATGGGTTCTAGTGTGTGTTTGCAGACTCCAAGAGTATGCGAATGTTTTCTTACATACCAAACAAAGATATGCTTTTTCTCCTGTATGGATTCTCATGTGCCTTTGTAGGTCACAGGTGTAAGTAAATATTTTTTTACAAACCTCGCATTCGTGTGTCTTTGCTTTGGAATGACTTTTCTTCTTTTCCTTTGTATGACAATCCATCACAAATGGTTTCTTACATAGCTGGGAACTTTCTATCTTTCCTTGTGCTGCATTTCCGGTGGAATATCCTAACGAATGTTTGGAAGAAATGCTTTCAGACATCGTTGATGATCATGAATTGTCTGATCGTGTGCACCATCTATGATTTTTGCACAAAGCGAGAGTTGAAAACACTGAATCTCTTGCAAGTTTCTGTGGACTGAAGTTATTCTCCAACCTTAAGTTGCTTGCTTTTCTCAGAATGAATCTCAAGAAGCATTCTGCAGAAATCAAAAGCTTTACTTTTACTTTTCTCTTGCGTTTATTTATTTATATTAACCTAAAAAACACCAAACTCGTAATATAAAATACATAAACGAGATAGAGAATAAGAATACCCCCAGGTTGATCGCCTTAGATACACTATGAATTTCCAAAGACAAGTCCACTGTCTGCTGGTCATTACCTGAATTAAAACGCGTTAAAATCGTGCAGTGTGATTCAATACTGTACATTGTGTTTAGCAGACTACCATCTTTCTGTGTGGCTGAAAAAAAATAAAAACCACCAGAGTCGTAATAAAAAAGACAAAACTGGGAGACAGAATCAGAATTCCGCCAGGTTGATCGCATGAGACAATTTGCAACGACAATTGCAACAAAAACATTGAACATGAATTTGCAGTCCGTTGTCCACTGTCTTAAATAGTCCTTGCACACTTGATGCTTAATTCCTTGGCTTGTTACTTGCTGGTCATTACCTGAATTAAAATGCGCTAAAATAGTGCAGCTTAATTCACTGCAGCCTCGTAAGCTTAGTAGGCTACCATATGCCTGCATGGCTGTATCGAAACTAAAGCACAAGAGGTTGCATGATAGAGAAAAAGGATATCGACGATGACCGAATATTTCCAAGTCCGTTTCTTCCTGCGCACATCGATAAGGATTGTAGAAATTCAGGAAGTATTGAAACTGTGATTTTCCGTAGTTTCCGTGAATTTCCCCAAATGTGGTGAATTTTCGTGATTCTGAACACATTTTGTGAGATTCATGCAACACCAATTTAGGAAATGAAATGTTTCGCTCTAGGTCACAGCTTTACAGAGAACTTGGCGCTACATGTAATGATGGTCCGTAATTGCAGAACCTGATTATGTGCCGATCGTTGTGTAATAATCGATATCAGTGATATGATTACACTGATTAGAGATAAGAAAACACAAAAGTTATTCGATGCAGAACATTTGATGCAGGACATTTAGGTACACTGACATTTACACGTAGCGATCCGCGTCGTTTCTTTCTAATTTGCGTTAGGGCCTATTGTTTGTTCTGATCTTAGTAAATAAAAGGGTGATTTAATGCCGGGAATTTGCCGTGATTTTCGCCAATTTTTACAAAATGCGTCTGTGAATTTTGTACTTTTTTGCCGTGAATTTCTACAATCCTTAGGCTACACATCCTTAGATCTCATAACCCTAAGACTTCCAGCTCGCAGTAGGCTACATGCATTCCGAGACGGGATTCATAAGGGCAGGTGTTGAGAAGTAAATTACAATACGACTGTAAGCTCCGTTTTTGTCTCTATACAATGGCCAATAATTTCGAACGCAAAAACGTTTGATTAGTCTAACGAAATTTTTAATATGCATGGGGAAGATATTTATAGAAATTATCCTTAAGTAGCCTGGATATTGACGAAACGAACGACGGATATGAAACGCCACAATATCAATCAATCAATTAATCAATACTTTTTATTGATCACCATAATACAATCACATAGCCTACAAACACAATCTAGACCAATGGTTCTTAACCTTTTCAAGGGAGTCGAACCCCAAGAGAAATCCATGACCACTCACCGAACCCCTCAAGTTTGAACAATAATTTTTTTAACTAATGGGAACAAAAGGAAATAAAATTTTGTACCAAAATGTGATACAATATTAATACATTCAATACATGAACTACTAACAGTTAACTAAAAGTCGAAAAATAAAAATAAAATAGCAAATGATTTTTCACTCACACTCACTGACCCTGAATATGTATATATTTTCAGAGGGCCTCTGCCGAACCCCTGGCACTGGCTCACCGAACCCCAGGGGTTCGGGTGAACACTGGTTAAGAAACACTGATCTAGACATTCATGTGCAGTGGCGTTAATAGGCAGACCAAAAGGAACATAAGGTTCCGCTAGCAGGGTCACCCTAGTTTCATCAATCATTAATCTAATCTAACAGTATATTTGTTTTAGTTATCATTTAGCACAGTAGGTACGTCTTCAGACAATCCTCGTTATGGTGTCCATTATCTATAGTTATTCTAACAGCAAGTATTATTAAATGCGGTCCGATAGTTGCGAGACTTAGGCTACACGGATAGGCCTAATTATTGTTATAACGGGACTTTCTACAGAAAAGGAAAAGCAATTGAAAATTGTGAAAACCGATGATAATCGACGACAAACATCAATTATTTTATTAAAAAAGTACATTTGGAACCTTACCAAGTAGACTAAGCAGCTGATAATAGTGACGTCATCATTTTATGTGCTCATTACGTTAACAAGGAGTTTATATCTCATTTTGGGAGGCGTCAAATTAATCAAGATGCAGTTTATGTTGGAAATCAAATCTTTACTTTGCACTAAACTAGCGATTTTATATTCAAATAATTTTGCGTGTATTTAACACATATTATTACATGTAGCTTAACTTCGAGGCAAGCATTTAGTATCGTGGTGCGTGTATTTTCTCCCGTAATTTTAGGCGTCGTGAGAGTCGGTTAGGGTCAGGTTACGCGTTGTGAGGGTCGGTTAGGGTCAGGGTTAGGGTTTGTGTCGTCTTTAGAAAACATCCTACCTTCCGCGCAGCATGCAAAAAAATATCGTCCGACGCCCGTAACCTCACGCACCACGATACTAAATGTTTGCCAACAGGACAGATTGTCAGACACATGTTGCAACTTTTAAAATATGGGATGTTAAGAAGAGAATGCAGAAAGAGCACAAGTGTCGAAATTATTCAATATAATGAACATACCTTCGCTCATCCTTCCGACTGTCCTTCCGCACTTCCGTCGTCCTGTTTTGGCTCCTGTCTCTTATTGGACAAAGTAGGCTAATCGAACGTGTTTCTCCAACCTATAGCGGTAGCGGCGCAAGAGTGTTGGTCGCTCGTAAAGACTCGGTTGTTACTTCAATTTGGCATTTACCCTCTAGGGCCCCTCCACTTCCCATCTCTCCACTTCCCATCGGTCTACTCCTGCACCCGGACCTATCTTCCACCCTCAGCTGTACATGGATGCTAAATTTCTAAGAGTCGTTACTGGTCAGCTAATGTTTAACAAATAAAGGTGGAACAAACCTTATTGCTAAAATTTCAACCTTAACAGCATCGTTAGGCCTAAAATCAGCACTGACTCTTTGTGAAATTATCGTTTATCAATTACTTTGTGATTGCATTTACGGAACGGTAACAGCGTGACAGTAAGACTGCGTACAACTTGAATTGAATGAAACACGGACAAAGTTACAGTATATTATATAAGCAGGGCAAAAAGAAAAACGGTTCAACAGAGTCAAAGTGCTTATAACTAGACATAAGAATTATAGGACTACCTAAAATTGAACTGAAAGTGTCACGAAAACGCAAAACAAAAGCAGGATCTTTGAAATGTCCAGTCCCGAGAACAATACTCATTTTTACTGTACTAAAGTCTTACTTTCAATACAAAACTGATATGTATGAATTCGTTCGTGCGTATCATCATAGATTGAGTGCTCAACAGATTCTGATTTTTAATTCTTTGTTCATCAACGTCAACAGCTTCAAATATTTCAGGTGATCATTTCTGGTTAAGACCTTTGTCGACTCGGAGATCGCGAAAATGCTCTTATATAAACTTGACAGATAATCGTTTCTCCCCATGTATAGGATTCTTTCGTGTATTTTAAGTGAATAAAATTTAATGTTAACTGACAAAATTTTAAATAGCGCGATAATGTTTTCTGATATAACAGGAAACCGTTTGGCTTTTCTCAAGTATTGTTTCCAACAAATTTTGCAGACTGTTAACTTTTGAAAATGGTTTTACAAACTCGAACCAGACACGGGGTGGGATTTCTCATGACGTCCCAAACTTGAAGAGCGTGAGAACGTTTTCTGACAAATCTGGCAAAGATATGGTTTCTCTCCGGTATGTGTTCTCGTGTGCTTATTTAGATTACCTTTATCATTAGTTTTAAAATCACATAATTGGCAGTGGTTTTCTCTCCAAATCGATTTTTACTAAAAATTAAAGGAAATTGTTCAGCACTATTATATTAGGGCCTTAGTTTAGATCTGCGGGATAAGGTACTGGGTTGTTGTTATATCAAAGTACAATAGGTCTGATTAGGCTGGTGTATTGTTCACACTGTTTTAACTGTATCACCGGGCGCATACGAATAAACGTGGAACAAACTTTATTTGTTAAAACAGTTCAATCGTTACAATCAGCACTGACTATGTGTGAAATTATTGTTGTAATTATTTTGTGATTGCATTCAACGTGAGTAAGATAACGTAAAACTTGAATTGAATGAAAAGACGAACAAAATTACAGTAGATCAGAGTCAATAAACCAACCAATCAATCGATCAATCAATCAATCAAAATGAAGCGAAATAAAACTTAAACCTACATATAATATATTCATACAAGATTTATATGGGCCTATTTCGTCCGTTCACAGTTGTGGGCAGTAGCCTATTATTGCGGATCTACTTTGTGATTGCATTAACAGAGTAAGACAACGTAAAACTTGAATTGAATGAAAACACGAACAAAGCTACAGTAGATAAACAAGCAGTGCAATAAGAAACACGGTTCAACAGTCAAAGTGCTTATAACTAGACATAAGAATTATAGGACTACCTAAAATGGAACTGAAATTGTTACGAAAACGCAAAACAAAAGCAGGATCTTTGAACATGTCCTGTCCCGAGAACGATACTCATTTATACTGTAGTACTAAAAGTCTTACTTTGAATACAAAACTGATATGCATGAATTCGTTCGTGCGCATCATCACAACAATTCGATTTTTATTCTTTGTTCTCCAACGTCAAAAGGTTCAAATATTTCAGGTAATTTCTGGTTGAGACCTTTGTTACTTTCTTTTTCGACTCGAAGATCGCGAAAATGCTCTTAGGGGCCGTCCATAAAGTACATCACGCTCAAGGGGGTTAAGAAAGTGTGACAGTTTGTGACAGGGGAGGGGGTCAGGCCATGTGTGACGTCACACATTTATTTATTATTATTTTTATTTATAATTTATTTTTTAGTAGAATTTCATAGCTTCAAAAATAATTTTCAAAAACATTCTGTAACATTTTAATCAGTTTTATGTCAAAATAGCATGAAATGCATATCTCCTGAATGTGTTTTTCACGATTCCTCTCGCTATGAGCGCTAGTAATAATGCTGTTTCGAAGCCTATTTTATGCAATTAGCCTTGCTTTCGGAAGTATTATTATTTCACTGTTCAAAAGTGTGATGTACTTTAAACGGGAACAAAGTTTTGTGACAGTTTGTCACAGGGGAGTCCAGTGGTAAAATGATCAAAAATAGCGTGACGTACTTTATGGACTAGCCCCTAATTTAAACTTGATAGAGGATGGTTTATCCCCATATATATAGGATTCAATCGTGTATTTCTGACGAAGCGAATAAATGTTAACTGACAAAGTGTTAAATAATCGCGTGAGAATGTTTTCGGATATAACAGGAAACCGTTTGACTTTTCTCAAGTATGGGTTTCCAAAAATATTTTGCAGACTGTAAACTTTTGAAAATGGTTTTACAAACTCGAGCCAGACACGGGGTGGGATTTCTCATGACGTCTCAAACCTGAAGAGCGTGAGAACGTTTCCTGACATAACTGGCAAAGGTATGGCTTCTCTCCAGTATGTGTTCTCGTATGACTGTTTAGATTACTTCTAATATTAGTTTTAAACTCACACAAATGACAGTGGTATAGTTTCTCTCCGCTATGAATTCTTTCATGACTTTTAAGACTAAAAGATCGGGTTAACCGTTTCTGACATGTCTGGCATTGGTATGGTTTGTCGCCCGTATGGACTGGAACATGATCTCGTAGGTGAGAAGATTGGGAATAACTCTTCTTACATATCTGACATTGGTATGGTCTCTCTCCAGTATGGATTCTAACATGACTGTGAAGCACTGAAGCTGCAGAAAATGTTTTGTTACAAAGAATACACAGAAATGGTTTCTTTGCAGAGTGGGTTTTTTCATGTCTTCTAAGACCCGAAATGTTTGAGAATGTTTTCTGACATACCCGGCAAAGGTATGGCTTCTCTCCAGTATGTGTTCTCATATGAAAATTTAGACTATGTTCATATTTAGATTTAAACTCACATAACTTGCATTTGTACGGTTTCACTCGGGTATGAATTCTTGCATGAAGTCTTAGAGCTGAAGATTCTGAAAAACGGTTCTGACAAATATGGCATTGGTAAGGCATCTCTCCACTATGGATTCTTGCATGACGTGTTAGACTGGAACACTGAGAAAAACGTTTTTGACATATTTGGCATTGGTGAGATTTCTCTCCTGTATGAATTCTTGCATGACGTACTAGATATGCTGATTGGGAAAAGCTTTTTTGACATATTTTGCATTGGTAAGGCTTCTCTCCATTATGAAGTCTTGAGTGCACTGTTAGATATGAAGATTGGGAAAAACGCTTTTGACATACTTGGCATAGGTAAGGCTTCTCTCCGGTATGAGTTCGTGTATGAGTTGTTAGAGTTGAAGACTGACAAAAGCGTTTCTGACATATTTGGCATTGGTAAGGCATATCTCCAGTGTGGATTCTTGCATGACATGTAAGACTGGAACACTGAGAAAAACGTTTTTGACATATTTGGCATAGGTAAAATTTCTCTCCAGGATGGATTCTAATATGGTTCTGCAGCTGGGAACTTTCTACCTTCTTCATTTTAAAGTTCTGTAAGTATTCAATGGATATCTAAACATTTACTTTTATTCATATTATTAGCCTAAAAGCATCAACGAACGCATTGCACATGAACTTAGTCTGTATTCCACAATTTAAAATGCTCCTTGCACACTGTATTCAAACGAATGCACATGTACTTTAACATCTGGCCCCGTGTAACCAGTAGGCCTTCATGTCCAATCATTGCCTTATTATTTCATTTGTTGTTGTTCTGTTCTTATAATGTTTACATAAATAAACGATTGATTGAATTTATTGATTATATTAGATGATTTTGTCTGTAATGCTACTTTAGTTAAGATTATAATATAATAGGGCCTATTCTTTTGTTAATGTGATTTTGATGTTTTTGTTTGTTTGTTTGATTTTGAGCCCAGGGCTCAAGCCACTCTAAGTATCTATTGGCAGTCTTTCTTTTCCTATCTGTACTTTTTTTTTACATGTTTAGGTGTCTCTACTTAGCGGGATCCATGATACCTTCTGGGCCTGTGTGTAGCCAGTATATGTCAAACCGTTGCCATATTGTTTCATTGTTCGTTTTCTCTTCTGATGGTGACAGAAATAAATGATTGATGTGAAAATCACAGTTAGCTGATTCTACGAAAGAACCATATAAGATTTCTTCAATTTTATTACTTTTTCTTCGTTTCACAATCCGTCAAAACCTAACAGAAATTTGTGAATAAGCGACATGTTTAGAAAATTGAGTTCAATTAACATATCATGGAAATAAAATAATAAAATAAACCGAGTTTGCTTCAATAGACAGTTGTAGAAGAATAATTTTTCCTGAGAGGTAGTGGCGGCGCCAGGGGAAGATAGGGAGGGCTTAGACCCATAACTGTGGCTCAGTTCCCCCCCCAAAAAAAAAAAGTTGGAAATCACTGCAAATCACAGGGAGGAGGAGGACAAAAAGAAGGGCTTGGAGCTTTAGCCCCCCCCCAACGTGAAATCCTGGCGCCTCCACTGCCGAGAAGCAACGGATTTATGCAAGACATAACAAGTGCGAATTTAGGCTGAAGCATATCTGCGTGAATGAGAAAGTGCGCGAATTCCTTATGCGACAACAAAAATAAATCCAGTTCTTGATGGCACTGTTGATACCAAGAGCACATTCCACATGCCCTTAAGTAACGAGTTGCAGCAGTTCTAGATAATACCAACTGAACAATGATGATTATGGTGATGATGATGATGATGATGATGATGATGATGATGATGATGATGATGATGACGACGACGACGATGATGATGATAATAATAAAAATAGTAGTAATAATAATAATAATAATAATAATAATAATAATAATAATCATAATAAAAAAATAATAATAATAATAATAATAATAATAATAATAATAATATCAATAATAATAATAATAACAACAATAATAATAATAATAATATCTAAGAATAAAAATGAAGCACACCATTAAAAGGAAATAAAATACAGCCCGTAAAACAAAGTTTTTTACTATATCCATCTAGTATCATATAATGCGTCTTACGAAGCAGTTACCTCTACAAATATATAGTCTGCGTTCATTTTACGACATAGCGCGCGTGTATTCAGGCAGCGCGCCCATTCAGTTGCGGCCAATCACAACGCCGGCCAATCACAACGCTGCGTATCGGAAAAGGGGATTCCCAGATTCGAAAAGTTGAGTCCCCGATTCTATAAGCTAGCCTTTTTTGGGGAGCTGAAATTTTAATAGAATGAAGTGTCTGCGAGGACGAGTCTATCTGCCAAGTTTCAGGACGATTGAATGATTGTAAGTGATCGAATTAGTCGTCGCAAGATTTGACTATTTAGCCTGTGGCTCAAGCAAGATTTCCGCAAGTTAAACTAGATGGATAAAAAGGATTGAGACCTATCCGTGTGAATTTGCAGCAGAAGTCCTTTTTCAGTAAATTTATAAGTAATGACCCTTTCATAAACGTCTAACCAAATTGCCAGATACCGACTAAGAACGGAAACATAGGCGCCGAGGTTTAGATGCCCCTGATAACGATATATTTCTTCTTCTTTAAGTTCTCTGCAGAGTCAAAGTGCATATAACTAGACATAAGGTTCCAACTTCCAATGACGCCACTCTTCTCTGTGCTGTGCTTTTCCCTTTAATTCGCTGTATCCGTCGGCCATCCATCCCAACATCATCTGCCTCGGTCTTCCCCTCCCTCTTTTCCCTACCATTCTCCCTTCTATGATTTCTTTCAGGAGGGAGTCTCCTCTTAACCCTCGGGCTACCAAGCTTTTTGTGACATGGACTACCAAGGGGGGGTGGTTACCACCCCCCTGGATTTCGGGTTTGGTTTCACATATCATTTCTTGTAATACACCAATGAATTCAGCATTCAATTCTGTACAGAATTATATATTTAGTTGTAGGGCCTACATTATGTGAATGCACCTCGAAATTACATCATTTTTTAAAAAAGGCACCGATAATTAGCGAAATTTTATAATTATTATTGCGTACATTTTGTACTTTTTGGATAAACAAATATACGATTATGTGTGTTTTGAAACTGATCTGTGTATCCAAGATACACAAATACATACATACACATGTTTATATACGTATAAATATGCATCCATACATATATACATGTACATGTATGCATGCAGGAATACGCTACAGACAAAAAACTAAGGAGGAGTCCTTCCATTCAGCCATTTTCACGCATATTACGGGTATTATTATTTGTTTTGATCACTTCCGGTTTTCAAAAGACAAATATTTAAGTACGCAAATGAAGCCCTACATTCCCTCTAAAGAATGGTATATTTGTTTCTCTTATAGGAAGAATAGTCAATAAGCTACAGTCGAAAACTAGGGGGTGGTATCCACCCCCCCCCCTGGTGCCTCGGGTATATCGCGTATAACTTTTGAATGGCGTGGGCTACCACCATGATGTTTACCTCAAAATGTGCGCCAATGAATCTGCTACAGCTACCTAAATTACAAAAATTATATTCCATATGGGAAAAAATTTTTATGCATAAAAACGTGGGGGTGGCAACCACCCCCACCCCTTGGTAGCCCGAGGGTTAATACGTGCCCCACCCAGTTCTTCTGTCTTTCTCTTATTGTTGTAATTAGCGATCGTTCTTCATCAACCATTTGTAGTACCTCGTCATTCGTTATATGCTCAGTCCAGCTCACCTTCTCCATCCTTCTCCAGATCCACATCTCAAAAGCTTCTAATTTCTTAATCTCTTCTTTCCTGATGGTATATTACTGTTGCAAAATGCATGAAAATTTTGTTATATGGAGAGGAGATTACCATTAAGCAGCCTATAATAATTATATCGACGAACTAAACGATCGACGGATATTCAAACGCCTCAAAAATGTACTAATTACGGTCCGCTAGTTGTGAGACTTTACCCTGATAATAATAACAAAAAGAACATTCTACCGAAATAGAAAATCAATAATATTGATAATCGACGACTAACATGAATTAATTTTTAAACAGTAGATTAATTTTGTATCGTTACCTCGACGAACCTCGTAGACAAAGTCACTGATCAGTGACGTCATCATTCTTTGTGCTCATTTTTATAAGCAAGGAGTTTATATCGTACTATAAGAGGTGTCAAATTCACTCTTGCTGCTGTTGTACAATAAATTGGAAATCAGAAGTTCACATTGCATGCATAGTAGGCCAGAATTAAAGTCCAGATATTAGAAGCTTTACCTAAATCAAGACAAAGCGATATTTTGGGAATGTGTTAAGTAGACTCTAGGTTCATTCTCATAAAAACCTGCAGTGAACCTTACATTGGCTAACTTAGAAATTTGCACTTTAACGTGGATAATTTTGAGCGAAATAAATGCCTTGCTACATACTCACTTTGATGTTTATAGTGTCTTTTGCTGTAGGCTATATATTTGTAAACATGGTGCGATTTAATTAATAAATTTTATTAAATTTATTTGTTTCAAACGAGTTTGAAGTTTGTTAAGCATTAGAATTCGTGTTTTTGTTATGGACTAATTCGATTTTATAGGCTAATTTAACCGGTTAACGTTGTATAAAACTTTCATAACAATTAAATTGAGTTGAGCGATAATGGCGAATCATACACGGCTATCCCGTACTTTACGTTGCTAAATTACTTTAATGCCTTAAATGACGTACTTGACGTTGGTAAGTAAGCAGTCTGCCAATGTCCACAATAACTGTCACCAATCCAGCTTCCATTTAAGGAAACATTTCCTCAAATCACAACTTCTATTTAATAAAAAAAATTGCCTACTTTCTCATCAATCCAACTTCTATTTCAGGAATAAATTATTTTCATCAAACGAATTTTTATTTAAGCAAACAATTATGCTCATCAATCCAACTTCAACTTACAGAAACAATTATTTTCATCAATCCAGCATCTACTGAAGCAAAATTTCATCAATCCAGCTTCTATTTATGTAAACAATTAGTTCCCTCAATCCAGCTTCTATGCAAGCAAAGAATTAGTTTCATCAATCCAACTTCCATTTAGGCAATAGGCAAACAATTATTTTCATCAATCCAGATTCCATTTTAAATTGACAGTAGAAAGTAATTTAGCAACCTAAACTACGGTATTACCTCGGCAGATACGGCGGAGCACTGCGAGGATAGTTGCATTATTTGCCAATCTCGAATTCAATAGACGAATTAATAAGTATAAGCAGTCTGTTATTCGGGCGAATGGAAATAATTGCCACCTTGTGGTCCAGGAATGGTATTGTCTCCGACTGTTTTCAGACCATTCGTTGACCTGCAGCAACCACACACACTGCCAATGTTGACTGCCCTGGATCTTCTTTGTTACAGTGGTTGGTTTTATCATGAAGAATCTAAACCTCATCCAAATTAGGGTAGCTTCTTACATAATTTAAACAACCTTGGGTGAGTATCAGCCACCCGCAGATTCCTATGTGGCCCATTGTTGATCTGAACCCAGGTGACAAGTCATCCTGTCTACTTTGCCTTTTGTGGTGCAGCCAAGTTGAACATGGTCACACCATGTGTTGCTCAGCTACTGATTATTAAGGCTGTGGAGGTCATTGAATGCCACAATCTGAACATTGTTTGAAGGCTTGGTGGGTTTCATATTATCATGAGCTAACTTGGTAGTGTAGGCTCTGTCATGGGTGGTTCTGGCATTGCTGAGGTTTTGAAAAGTTGCTATTGTCCTCACACAGTTATTCACATGCTAGCAGGGAAAGCATATAATCATGCAGTCCATGGGGACTTGTTGCTGGATTATGCTTTGCTTATGCATGATTTGATCAATTGTGATTCTGACTAGTGCAATGCTTTTAGTAAAGCCGACATTGATGCCTCAGGCAATTGTATGATGGTGTTAGGGAAGGAACTGGAACCACCACAGTGTTTGATACAGTTAGGCAATGCACTTGAGGAGCTCAATATAGCAATATCAGCAAAGTCAAGACTGGCAAAGTTGTTGGTGTGATTTGCAGTATATAAAAATGTTCGAACATTGAAGACATTTCTTGATTGAGATGTTAAAGAGCTGTTTATTGCAACTGGACACAGCAACTATGCCAGAGAAACAGCCATGACTGCATCAAAAATTTAATGATGATGGTTACCACATGGTGTGCAGATCAGATGGGCACTGGACAGGCTTATCAACAGATGTAGCTACTGAACATTCATCGAAGATGGGTTCCTTCAATGAATGCTGTGAAGAGTAGGGGTGGACTTACACATGGCAGGGGAATGACAAATGGGTTTGTAAGTGCGGAACTATCCATGCATAACTGAAGTCTCTCACTGGTGTTGATGAGTGTCGGAATGAGTCAAAACATGTTGAGCTTGGACAATCTTGATTGCAACGAGACCTGCAGTACACATACAAGATGCTGGAATGGCTGAATGGAAGCAATTCATTTGACACTGGTGAGAGTAGACTACAAGTACAAAGCTTATCATCTGGATTGATAGCATCAGACAAGTGATTAAAGTCCTCCTGTACATTCTGTCTCTGTTTCTTCCCATTTCTGGAAAAGAAGAGAGAGAAACATCACCAGAACAACAAAAATTGTGTGCTGGCAAGGCAGCAATGATTGAACTTAGATTTTGATGTGGAATTACGATAGATAAATGAAAGTGTAACAGGTTGTAACAAGTGTAGCAGCTGCACTCCACTCAAACTTCAGTGTATATGCACGAGAATGAACCGTGTATTCCAAAAGAAAGGTTGATCAGGCAAATGCAGCATTCATTCATGTCTACGTTGCCTCTCTGCACCACTTGCCTGTGGCAGTAGTGCAAGGCAATACAAATAGACGAATCAATAATTGAAAACAGTAAACGACTGGTTTTTTTCTTTTCAGTTCAAGTATTTAAAACTGTTTGACTGACTCAAATAATGCAGTTCTACTAGAGAAACTGTTTGACTCAAATAATGCAGTTCTGCTAGAGAGTATTAACTTCTGGAGGATTATAAGAATCATTCTGCAAATGTGCATGTCTGCTGCATATTGTTGTTTATTGAACATTATTAAAGCAAAAAGTATGTATACACTTCTAATATAGTTTTATTTGTTTTTGCATGTATGAATACATTGAATAGTGTCTAATACACTGCAAACTGAGAAAACTTGACTGCCAGCAAAGTAACATATTTAAAGTCAGTTATCCTAGTAATCAAGTGCCTGAAAGTAGCTGGGCATTAATAAGTTACCATGATGCAATATGAAGCCTATTAAAATGAACTTGTGACACTGTAATATTGGTCAACTTCAAAAAATGATTATGAGGAAAGGAGCATATCATCCTCGTGAATTTTTCACCAATGACAGTTGCAAGTGTCCACAATACTGTGTGCAAAGTTTCATGAACTTCATTAATCCCACTTTCACTTTTTGGCGATCATAGTACATAAATGTCCTTGGAAAGCACAGACATAATGAAACTATCAGGTACTGACTATAATGTCTCATGATTGTGCATGTACCTCAATATAAAACCAGTATAAGTATTATATGTCATTGCTACCTGCTGATAATGATGTCTGGAACTTGAGTGAGAATTGGCCTCTGTGCAATATTTAGACATTTTATACTAAAAACCACATGTAACATTACCCAGATTCTTGCATATTTGGACAGAGCACAACGAACTGGGTACATGAGAACATTTTCAGCACTCTAGCTAATTTCCTGGCCGAGATATCACAGTCCAAACTTGATGGGTCATGCGGTTTTCCGCAATCCGTTTTTTGCTTATTAACTTCAAAAATTAATATCTCGGTCAAATTTTGAGATATTCTGCTCAAATTTTCGTTGTTGTTCCTAATTTGACATGTAGTTTATGTACAAAAATTTTCAGAAGAATCCAAAGGGGTGTGGTGTACACCCCTTGTTGATTTGAAGAGTAATAACCTATTTTCATAAGTGGCCAATTTTGGGACTAAATTGTGTTATTTCGCTTCAAGATACACAATGCAGGTTTTAGTATGTTTTACTACATGTCATTACCTAACTAATAAGCATAAAATTGCTTTGTCACTAATTACTTCTAGCTTTTTTTATATCTGCCAGACTAGCACTAAACAGTTGAAACTAACGATTTTATATTCAAAAACATTTAAGACACGTGACAGATCACTACTTTGACAGAATTTCAGACATTTGTTCGAACTTTAAAAATAATATACTAGTGAAAATCTGAGTCCGGTTGCCGGATTAATATTGTCTGGTTTATGTATCTTAAATAATTATAATGTCATTTAAAAAATTATTATCTGTCAGCGATTATTGGTAGAAACATTAGATAAATCGTGCATTCGAACACATCATTTTAATCGCTAAAATGAGAATATTATTTTATGAAATGAGTATATGATTTTATACATGATATGAGTAGGCCCTATAGTAACCCACATAGGCCTATTGATTTACAAAATTAAAAATAAAATAAGCTGGCCCCTTAAATACTAATCAAAAATTCTTACACTTTGACCCCACATTACAAACTTTTGCTGATCATGTTTCTATCATAATATCAGTGCAATACGTCACATAAGCTCCACTCTTAGCCTGCTCGATCTCGTCTTCTCTCGCCTTGAGTACGACAACTCAGCCTTGGCAATTAACATCGGATCTAGAAGTCAACAGGCTTTTTACGTATCAAAAATTCTTTGGGTCGCGTGGCACTTGTATCTACCTTAAACCTATTTCTTGGCCTAAATTCACTGCCGGTGAGAGGTGGTGGTCTGAGAGTCCGTTGTGCATCTACGCTGGCGCTTCCGCCTTTCTGGCTTCTGCTGCTAGACATAGTTGTCTCCTCTTGCTTTTTTGTATACTGGAACTTCCATTGACTAATAACCCAAATGAACTGGGTTTTTTGCAAATAAATGGTCTGTGAAGCTGCCTCCTCTTGAATTTGAGTCTCGCTGCGTGCCTGCTGCTAGCACAATAACTGCAATCATGCATCTTACCAACAGAGTCGGCTGAGACAATACATAGGCCCTACGAACTTTCGAATTCAGAACTCAGCGCGTTGATGCCCCTGACAGATGCGAGTACACCAACAGGAACACTAACTCTTCGCCAACAAGACTAGGATTTCTGATGTACAGGCGAACGTGTTTAGCTGCAAGCCTCACGACCACTTCATTCTGGTGATTGGATGTTAGCTCGCCTTCGACCGCACTGTGCCTGCGTCTCTCAGAAGAGGAAGTAAGGATTGAGGGTAGGAACGACACTCTGTGAACACCATCTGCGCCATTACTATGGAGAAAAAATTGACGCAAGTGGAATCCATCGATTGGTTTCCGGAAGAGGAGGAGGAAGAGGAGGAGGAGGAGGGAACAACTACACGACATCATCAGGACAACGCTAAGCAAAGAGAAAATCACGGGTGTTTAAGAGCAGACGGCAATCGAGGAGAGGGAAAGAGGCCAAACGGTGTCACAATCATCCCTTGGTCACGTGCACGATGCCTGGCAATGGATGTGACAATGTCCCACACCTACGCCACGTCTCGTCATGCTCACACATCCATTCGCATAGCTGCTACAGGCTTGTTGGTGGTTTCTGTAAATTTGACCACGTCTCGCATTATTTACGTGACGTAATCCACTGGCCTCCTCTTTCACAGCGCATTCAATTTAGGATTTCGGTCTGGGTCTGGCGGTGCCACTTAGGGAGCGCCCCAGCCTACTTGCGCGAATTCTGTTGCCCCACCTCAGGTTTGGCTGCACGCAGATATCTTCGTTCTGCGTCTCGAGGCGAACTTACTGTTCACTTTGCGCGCACTTCAAAGATGCAGCGTCGTACCTTCTCAGTGGTTGGACCGACCACGTGGAATAATCTTCTTTCCGAACTACGTGTTCCTTTAGCTAGTGACTCTGCATAGCGATATGCATGGATCGATCCATGGCAGCGTTAAACATCTTATAGCAGCAAATGCCGACAGCAATTGACAGAAATTGACTCCAACAGAAATTATTTGAATAGTTTTCACCGTTCGTATTGCACAAAATTATAGCCTATAGTTCATAATGGGAAGACGGCGTTTAGACGAAACGGAACAACAAAAAACTGGAATTGGATCGCACTCAGTCCTTCATGGATTCGACATTTCTAAGAGTCTATACTGACTAACTATGACAAAATTAGTTATACAGATTGAACAAATGTTATTTGCTAAGACATTTCAACCCAAACCAAACTTATCGTACATGATTGTATGAAATTATTATCGTTGCAGTAACTTTTTTATTGCAGCTACGGGACACAAAAACAGCCTGAGAGTTTACGACCATGAAAAACTTCGATTTAATGAAAACACGTAGGCCTAATCGCTACAGTAGATCACGTGACGTAAACAATCAGCGCAATAATAAAAACAATAGAGTTAAAATGCTTAATTAACCATAAGAACAAAAGGCTTAACTAAATTGAACTTAAAATGTTAAAAAACGGAAAACAAAAGCAAGATCCTTGAATATCTGCTGTCCGACAGGAATATTCAGTTGCACTGCACTAAACTCTACTTTGAATACAAAACTGAATTCGTTCGTGTGTAGGCCTATAATAGATCGAGTAGCTCCACACATCAATTTTTCTCATTTGTTTACCAACTGTTGTTTAATAATGTCAAATATTTCAGGTAATTTCTGGTCGAGACTTTTGTTTCTCCGTAGACTCGAAGATCACGAAAATGTTTTTTTACAAACCTTTTGTTTTCTCAACATCTAGGTTTCATTCATGTAGGCCTATTTCTGACGAAGTGCATTAAAATGTTTTCTGAAATACCTGAAATAATCGCGCGAGAATGTCCTCTGGAATAACTGGAATTCGCGTGGCTGTTCTCAGGAAGGTTTTTAACATAATAAATTTAGCTGAGTCTGAACTTTCGAAGTTATTTTACAAACTTGAGCCAGACACGGAGTGGGTTTTTTCATGACTTCTCAGACCTGATGCCAATGTGAAGGTTTTCCGACACATCGTGCAAAGGTATGGTTTCTCTCCTGTATGTGTTCTCGTGTGCCTCTTTAGACAACGATTCCATTTAGTTTTAAACTCACATAATTGGCAGTGGTATGGCTTCTCTTCAGTATGAATTCCTGCATGACTTTTGAGATTAGAAGATTGGATAAACCGTTTTTGACATGTCCGACACTGGTATGGTTTTTCTCCAGTATGGGTTCGAACATGATATTGTAGGTGAGTATATTGGTAATAACTCTTTCTGCACATCTGACATTGGTAAGGTCTCTCTCCTGTATGTATTCTAACATGAACTTCTAGCATTGCCGATGTGGAAAATATTTTTTTACAAAGAATACACAAAAATCTTTTCTCTTCAGGGTGGGTTTTTTCATGATTTTTCAGACCTGTAGATGATGAGAATGTTTTCTGACATATCGGGCAAAGGTATGATTTCTCTCCAGTATGTTTTCTTGAGTGAATCCTTAGATGACTTTTATAATTAGTTTTAAACTCACATAATTGGCAGTGGTGTGGTTTCTCTCCAGTATGAATTATTGCATGACTTTTGAGATGAGAAAATTGGAAAAACCATTTTTGACATGTGTGGCATTGGTATGGTTTTTCTCCAGTATGGATTCGAACATGGTCTCGCAGGTGAGAAGGTCGGGAATAACTTTGTTTACATACTTGACATTGGTATGGTCTCTCTCCAGTATGGATTCTAGCATGTCTGCATAAATTCGCAGATTTGGAAAATGTTTTTTACAAACAATACACAGAAATGGTTTCTCTTCAGAATGAGTTGTTTCATGACTTCTCAGATCCGAATTGTCTGAGAATGTTTTCTGACACACCCGGCAAAGGTATGGTTTCTCTCCAGTATGTATTCTCATATGACTCTTTAAGTGATCTTTATACTTAGTTTTAAAATCACATATTATCTGGCACTTGTACGGTTTTACTGCGGTATGAGTTCTGGCATGATGTACCAGATTTTGTGATTGAGAAAAACGCTTTTGACATACTTGGCATTGGTAAGGCATCTCTCCAGTGTGGATTCTTGTATGACATGTTAGATCGAAACACCGAGAAAAACGTTTCCGACATGTTTGGCATTGGTAAGGTTTCTCTCCGGTATGAATTCTTGCATGAACTGTTAAAGTTGAAGATAGGGAAAATCGTTTTTGACATATTTGGCATTGGTATCGCATCTCTCCGGTATGGATTCTTGCATGAACTGTTAGATGTGAAGATTGGGAAAAACGTTTTTGACATATTTGACATTGGTGAGGCCTCTCTCCAGTATGGATTCTAATGTGGTTTTGTAGAATGTTAGAACGATAAAACATTTGTTTACATACTTCGCACTGAAACGGTTTCTCTCCAGTATGGGTTCTAGTGTGTCTTTTCAGATTCGAAGAGTATGCGAATGTTTTCTCACATACCAAGCAAGAGTATGTTTTTTCTTCAGTATGGATTCTCTTGTGCTTTTGTAGGTTATTGTTTTGCGTAAATATTCTTTGGCAAAACTCGCATTCGTAAGTCTTTGCTTTGGAATCGCTATCATTGTCTTCTTTCGTATGACTATCCATCAAAAATGCTTTCTGACATTGTTGGGAACTTTCTATATTTTCTTGTGTGTCATTGACGATGAAATATCCTGATGAATGGTTTGAAGAAATGCTTTTCGACATCATTAATGATAATGAATTGTCAGGATTGGTGCTTCAGACAGGCCTATGGTTTTCCACAAAGGCAGCGCTGAAAACAGTGAACCTCTTTTAAGTATCTGTGGACTGATATTATTGTCTAACCTCGCCAGATGCTTTGCTTTTTCAGAATGAATCTCACTAAGAATTCAGTAGAAATCAAAAACTGCACTTTTACTTATGTCTTGCATTTATTTATTTATGTTATCAACCTAAAAAGCACCAAACTTAAAAGACATATATGAGATAATCAGAATTCAAGAACAGAATAAAACAGCTGTGAAACAGAACGTACAAAATAATGTACTTTCTTATCTGCAAGTTACTTTAAAGTGACGGATAAATCGACATAAATCATACTAAAGTCGTAGCCTATGTAGGGAAGACGTTGGAGAAGAGAAAGACAAGGGAAAGGCAGAAGGGAAATGGAGACCAAGATTGTTCACCACTATTTTGTTCGGCAGAGTTGCGGTTTAACTCTGGATTTACTAAGTTACTACGAAAGCCATCAAATTTTATCAGATAACTAGCTGCGTTATGATTAACTAGCTGCGATATGACAGCTAGAGTTGAGCAATAAACGAAAATACAATACAATACAATGATAGCTCGTAGCGAAAGTGGTCAAACGCACCTTTATCCGAGTTCTTACAATTATGAAACATAATGTTTTTTAATCTATAAAAATGTAATGAAAAGTTGTCGATCTCGCCATATTGACACATATCCCGGAAGTTGGGCCCGATGATACCGGCAAGGATGCACAGCTCCACAATTTTACCGTTTACAGCGCAGCTTCTAAACGTTGATTTATTGGTCAAATTCGTCCTCAAACATAGGCTAGTGTTGCTGGTACTCGATAATTAGGCTATCGTGTGCGAATAGAAGCGGAGGCTAGAATGAAAGGCCAGATAGGGATTTATTGTCCTACGAAGGAGTTGATCTCGATGTTTTGAAAAATGATGATCTGTCTGAGTTTGTTTTTCGTTTATATTTAACAACTTTTTATTGCGACTCTGTCACGGTGTCTACCTCTTAGACGTGCTAATGGAAGATCTTAACTTCGATGATTATATCTACAAGTTTACAGGAGACGATTTTTCGGTAAAGAATACATTGATTTTTAAAGAAAGATACGCAATATTTTGGCGCCGTTAAGGTGGCTGCCAGTAGGTCTATAGCCTACGAGTCTGTTTTCTCTTATATTAGCCTAGACCAGTTTTCAACGCGACACAGTTTTATAGTGCTGTGCGTTTGCTAGGGTTCCGCGACAACTCGTCGAACGACATTTCGTCTAACGACACTTCGTCTACGACAATTCGTCTAACGACATTTCGTCAACAAGTATATCTGTATCCATTACGGCTAATCAACAGAGGCCGCTTTCTTATAGTTTCGCTAAAACGTGCTATATATTCTCAGGAATCCAGCTTTTAATTACTGACAAGATTATTTTCATCAATCCAGCTTATATTGAATGGAAACCTATTTCATCCATGCATCCAGGTTGATTTCCAGCTTTTATTAACGGTAAAAATTATTTCGATCAATCCAGCTTCTATTTCAACACAGGAATGTTTTCATCAATCCCACTTCCATTTCGTGAAACAGTTTTTTCATCAATCCAGCTTCCATTTTAACCCTCAGGCTACCAAGCTTTTTTGTAACACGGACTACCAAGGGGGGAGGTGGTTACCACCCACCCCCTGGATTTCGGGTTTGGTTTCACATATCATATCTTGTAATACACCAATGGATTCAGCATTCAATTCTGCACAGAATGGTATATTTAGTTGTACATTATGTGAATGCACCTCGAAATTACATAATTTTTAACATCGGAACTGATAATTAGCGATATTTTATATTATTGCGTATATTTTTACTTGTTAGATAAACAAATATACGATTATGTGCTTTGAAACTGATCTACGTATCCAAGATACACACATATACATCCCTACACATGTTTATATATGCATAAATATACATTCATACATATATTATCCATACATATATATTGGTTTACGTTGTGATGCTGCATACAGACATTTTCACACAGATTACGCGTATTATTATTTATTTTCATCACTTCCGGTTTTTAAAAGACAAACCTGTAAGTATGCAAATGAAGCCCTACATTCCCTCTAAAGAATGGTATATTTGTTTCTCTTCTGGGAAGAAAACTGAATACGCTACAGACAAAAAACTAAGGGGGAGTCCTTCCATTCAGCCATTTTTCACGCATATTACGGGTATTATTATTTATTTTGATCACTTCCGGTTTTCAAAAGACAAACATTTAAGTATGCAAATGAAGCCCCACATTCCCTCTATAGAATGGTATAATTTGTGTCTCTTAATATTAAATGACGGATAAGATATAGTCAAAAATCTAGGGGGTGGTATCCACCCCCCCTGGTGCCTCGGGTATATTGGGTATAACTTTTGAATGGCGTGGACTACCACCATAATGTTTACCTCAAAATGTGCGCCAATGAATCTGCTACAGCTACCTAATTTTTCAAAATTTTTATTCCACACGGGAAAAATTTTTATGCATAAAAACCTAGGGGGTGGCAACCACCACCCCCCTTGGTAGCCTGAGGGTTAAAGTGACAACATCAAATAACTTAGTAGACGAAATGTCGTTCGACGAAATGTCGCTCGACGAAGTGTCGTAGACGAAATGTCGTTCGACGAGTTGTCGTGACACCGTTTGCTAGTGCTTCTCAATAAAGAATATAGGCCTACTTACTTACTTACTTATGTTAGACAATTATGGTTTCACACATTCATTCATTAAAACGATTTATATAGCGCACCTACCAGGTTACTAATTTCGTTTAATCAATCCAACTTCTATTTAAGCAACAAGTATTTTTCATCAATAAAATTTCTATTTGGACAACAATTATTTTTCATAAATGTAACTTCTATTTAAGCAAGAATAAAATCATCTCCATGTTTGTCCTCGGTCATTTGTCAAGTTCACTGCTCCACTTAGTCCAACTGATGTCCTCATTTATGATGTATCAATCAATCAATCAATCAATCAATCAATCAATCAATCAATCAATCAATCAATCAATCAATCAATCAATCAATCAATTCTATTATCAATCACCATAATACTATCACAAACAAATATAATCAAGACACACTGCATCTCATTACAGGACCAGGGTTTCAAGTATTGTATTTCTTGTTTAAGAAATTACATATCCATGCCTCTAATAAGATAACACTCGATTTAATATATCATTATTCTACGCTTGAGGAATTATTTGGTAATTGTAATTTGCGTCGAATATTTATAGCCTATATCTTTATGGAATGTTGCAAAGCAATGTACCGAATATTTTCTCGATTTCAGTAGCTCTAACAACACAATCTAGATATCCAATGTGGCAACGATGACCCATTTGTTTCAAGTAGGCTACAAAATGTCAACCGTCTTGAAGCTTTTACTCAAAGCAGTAAGAATAAGCTTTACTGCTGCGGTAGATCCGAAGTCAAGTAATTAAGAGTAGCCTATTGCTTACGAAATGTAAATGTATGGAACTGAAGAACCACGGCAGAAGTTACAATTTGAAGTTTGAAACAAAACGAAATGAAAAATTCAAACTGCATTCCAGATTCAAAGCCATTTATAGCCATCATAGGCGTAACATTCTATTGTAACGATAGAGTCCGGTCATCACCACTTTTAAAATTGGCGGTATCAGCCACCACCACTTTTGTCCACCGTTTTTTGGTTTGAAGTAAGTTTCGCTACATACCAATGAATCATGAGGGACTGTGTTTAGTGGTGGTCTCAATATCGTCAACAGACTGTTGTGAAGCAGAATGTAAACATGCACTTTGCTATCTGTGGTCGACTGCAAAGTGGCGAATAAAGCATTAGGCTAAAAAGAAGGGGACGTAATGGAGAGAGATGGGAAGGGCAGAGGGAAGGGGACGAGAATATTTGCCACCAACACTCTGTAGGCCTACGGTAGAGTTACACGCTTCATAGCAATATAAAATTATCAAGGAATGTAAAATGCGTTGAAATTTTTAAATTATAAAACAGATATTTCGGGATATTTCTGCCCTCAAAAGCCAAAACGCAGTAACTCGGAAAACCAATATTTTGCACAAAGTTGATTTGAAAGTTTATTAGCAAAATCTCGGAATTTATCTATTCAATCCAAAAACTATTTACACCATAAAATGTATTAAATTGAGGGTATTTTATTGTTGAAATAATTTTTTTTATAATATTAGTGATTTTCAATCAAAATACTCAAAAATCGTTTGTACTGCGTTTTGGCTTTGCATGAAATTCCCATTTTCATGGGAATTGAACTAGCCAAACACATTACTGCGTGTGGGCTTATCAAATTTATTCAGCGTGAAATGGTAATAAGGATTGCACTTTATAACTTATATTGTTATTAATTGCCTTTGTTTTAACTTGAACAACTTGAACATCAATTTAAATTTGAACATCAATTAGTAAAAAATTATTGTAACAAAATATTGACTTTAGCTATAAAAATTGAACTCTAACTAGATTTTGTCATGGAAATTATTATAGTCAATCACTGTTGCTTTACAGATATTTACAGATAGAATACAATGTTTTCAAAAATAATGTTTTAGCAAATTCATTGAAAAAATTAAATTTGAAAACAAACAATTGAACATTCCACATTTAGAAGTCACTTTAGGTAACTTAACTCCCCAAACTAAAGCAATACAGTAACAGATATGTAAATTATTGGCTGTTGACTGAGTGCCACAACTAATTAGCAACTTTCTACTATTTCATTCAAAATTGTCAACCAAATCAGAAGTGGTTGAATATTGACTTCCATGATAGATCTTAAAAGTGAGGTGTAGGCCCATGGTCAGGCCTAATAGGTGTTCAGGCGAACGTGCTTCCCTGCTCACCTCACGTCTCACGAGCACCTCATTCTGATGGTTGGATGTTAGTTCTCCTGTGACTGCACTGTGCCTGCGCCTCTCAGACGATAAGGTATGGGTCGCGGTCGGGTTGAGGGTAGGAACGACTCTTTGCCACTACTGTAGAGAAAAAGTTGACGCAAGCGGGCTCCACCGATTGGTCTGCAGAGGAGGAGGAGGAGGAGGCGGGAACAACAGCGGCACGGTAAACTACATCATATACTACATGCTACATCTACATCGATGTAGTTTTTAATGGGCTAAGACGTCATAATCGCCAATGGCAACGTTTCGTAATTTTGACCTAAGACATCATAATCGCCAATAGCGACCTATTGTAGTTACCTTCACCGGACCACGAAGGCGGTTGCTAACTTTATCGTAGACAGCGGGGCCTCATCTCTAGTGGGACAGGTGAATGTCTATTAGTGTGCTAGGTGGATTTATGTAGACAAACAGGAACAGACAGACATATAGAAACATACAGAGATATACCTCAACACAATATAACTAAGCAACATTATACATATTCATTAATCTTATGATATAAGTCTAAGTCTGTTTACGTTGTCCTTCCTTAATATGTTTGTTTGTCCGTTTCTAAAGGCTCCGAAACGGAACGCTTTAGCGATTTACAAAATTTTACAAAACATTATTACGCCACGTCATGGTCAACGCGACTATTTTCAGCTCGCAGTTTTATTTAAACGCCGATATATGGACATTTTAAATTTACAACTTTTTCGACGAGGCTATCTTATAATAGTATGGCCATTTGTCCACGTCACGTTGACTATATATGCAATGTTACGTCACGCAGGCTCTATATGCAATCTTAAGTCACGCGGGCTAACGGCCGAACAAAATGGGCTGGTGTAGACGGGGAACAATTAATACGCCTATTATAATTTAGAGATAAACCGTGTATTACGGGGGGAACAAATAATACGCCTATTTGAGGTAGAGATAACCCGTGTAGTAGGCCTAGCCTACGGGGAATAAATAATATTGCCTATAAGGTAAGGATATCCCGTGCAGTACACGGGAAAAGCAACTATGATCACCTCTAATTATCGTTTCCATTCAGATATATGGACATTTTTTTTTTAATATTTGAAGCCCATCAGCAAATATAGTAAGTAAGTAGCCTTTATTTGCAGCTGTTAAAAATTACGCCTGGGGAAAACCCGGGCGAACGCCGGGTAAAAAATGCTAGTAAGACATAAATGTGTAGTACAGGGACATCGTCATCAAACTGACTGTCTATTAGTGTGATAGGTGGATTCATTCATTCATTCATTCAGATCGTTTGTATAGCGCCCCCTTCAAGAACCTATTCAGGAGCGCTTCCTGCCCAGCCACGACAAAAGAAGAAGACTTGAGGGACTTGTAGAACCCTGCAGGATGGCATATTTGTGGATGGATGTAATAAACAGAGGCCGCTTTCTTATATTTTCGCTAAAACGTTATATATTCTCAGGAACCCGGCTTCTAATTACTGACAAGTTATTATCTCAACCCAACTTTTGGGTTTAAAACCTTTTTCATCCGTAGGTTGTTTTCCAGCTTTTTTTGGGAAAAAATTTTTCAAACCTTTATTTAACCCGGGAATGTTTCATCAACCCCATTTTTGGGGGAAAACAGTTTTCATCAACCCAACTTCCTTTTTAAAGTGACTTAATATGACCAACTGGGGTCCCGGGGACCCCAATTGTCACTCACACGTTTATGCATTCTGCTCTTGTTGAAACGTCACTTTATTTTGCTACAAGTTAAAGTTCTAACTTGTCATTGTTTACCTGGGTATTACTCACCATCTAATAGTCTGATAAGATAAAATTAGTGTTTTACTGAGTGTCAAGACTGGACAAGATGACCTAACTAATTGCTGAAATAAACATTGTCATGAGTTGTACTGAATAGTTTTAATAGCAGCTATCACAAACAGCTTGCTGCTGACTGTGTTCGCCACACACTGGCCGGTTGCATAGAGTACATTCACGTGCTGCCTTCTTGTCATTACCGCGTTGACACAATGAGCATCGCCGACGCTTGGCCTTGGCCTTTGAGCCTTTGGAGATTGAAGCTGAGTGTGGTTGACGGGGTTGAGCTTCTACACCACAGTTCTTCATCGCAGCTCTGATTGGTGCTTGGATTGTAGGAGTCATTGCTCGTTGTTTCATGTGAGGTGTTACCATGGCATACCCAAGGTCTGTCAGAAACAGACGTCGTCGACGTGTGGCATTCAAAGTCTGCCAGTCTGGGTTGTTGCCCACCCACAGAATGTAAGAAGCAATTCCAGCGATGTCAAGGATGTTGAAAAAAAGCACCATGGGCCAACGGTTAATCTTTCTTCTTGTGGTGTGCATTGTAGCCAGGTGATCCATATTGTCAACACCGCTTTTGGTTCCATTGTAATGGAGGATTATTTCTGGCTTGTTGCTCATCTGAGCATCAGTGGTGGCATCGTGGTGCAGCGTGGATATAGCTAACACAGCTTTGCCTGGTTTAGGAACAAACGATACAAGAGTAAGTTGGTCATGAAATCCAAACAAAGAGCTCAATTCCTGGCGCCCACGCCTGGCCTTCATTGCCTCTGGAACTTGAGGTTTGTTGCTACGAATTGTACCAACATATGTCATTCGATCTGCAAGTAGCTGCTCTGCAAGATCAACAGATGAAAAAAAGTTATCTGCCACCACGTTCCTGCCACTGTGCCGCCATGGCGATACCAATTGTTTCACTACTCTTGCGCCTTGTCCTGTCTCACGCTGAGTTCCCTCCTGTCTGCCCAGATATATGTCCGCAGTAAGTGGATATGAAGTGACAGCGTCGCAGCACCACCATATTTTGATACCGTATTTTGCAGGTTTGGATGGTATGTACTGCCTGAAGTTGCATCTGCCACGGTAAGCCACAAGCTGCTCATCTACGCACAGATCAGGACCAGGAACAAAAAACTTTGGCAGTTGAGCAGTACACATTGTCCATATGTCACGGAAAGCGGCCAGTTTGTCGTGTTTCAACCTTTCATCACGCGTTGCCTTGTCGTCGAATCTCATGTACTTCATGATGCAGCGAAATCGTGTCCTAGACATGGTTGCAACAAAAACTGGCCTGCCTTCACGCTCAGACCACAAGCTTGACTGTGGCTCATGATTTCCTCTGTAGACACCTGCCAGTATGCAGAGTCCAATGAACGCAATCATTTCCTTGTCATTGACAGGTTTCCATTCAGCGCGTTGATTTTCAGGATTTTGTTCATTCCAGGCACGTATTCGTCTCCTTGCCTCCCTGTTCGTCTGAAGAACAATTCCGTCAATAATTTCCGGGGTCAAGAAAAGCTGGTACGTATCAAAAATTGTGTCACACCGTGATGTGGCAGTTACACCAGCAGGTGTTCGAATGATATCTTGAACACGCCGAAACTTATTCAACTTAATGTTAGCCTAAGTGATATTAGACGGGTTAATATACCAAAAGTACCCACCAAACCTTAAAGAAATTGTTATAAAAGGTTTCTCAATGGAATCTGAGTCCATTTGGCATGCGAATATACACAGTAAATGTCTACTCTATTCAATCCATCCATCGATTCATATTGATCCGTCCATCCATCTTTCTATCTGTCCATTATCTATCCATACATCTTTCTATCTATGTCTATCTCTATACCTACCTCAATCTCTATCTTTAATCTCTGTCTCTATCTTTATATCGATCTTTGTCTCAACCTACTTACCTCTGTATCTGTCTCAGTCCGTGTATCCTGCTCCATCTTAACGCGCCTTCTGAGGGTCTTACCACACGGGTAAAATGTGTCCCTCAACAATCTACACGAGTTTGTCGTAGCCATGAATAGTTGAAAGTCAGTGTAAATGAATGCGTCTGCCTGTTGGGGCTAGATCCTGATATTGCTCGAGCGTTTTCCAGACTCTCGCCTGGAGAACGCCAACTCGGTCTCAAACCGCAATAAACAACGGATCTGGAAGTCAACAGGCTTTCTACGTATCATAAATTCTCTGGCCCCGCTGGTTTTTGTAGCCTATCTACTACCTTCAATGGGTCTGCTTATCTCAGCCAAGATTCTTGTACCGGTGAGAGACTGGTTGTCTGAGGGTCCGTTGATGTTTAAGCTGGCAGTGTGACTTCATGGCTTCTGCTTCAATCAGCACAAATAACTGCGGTGTCTTACCATTTGGGTCGGCTCAGACACCATAAATACGAACTTCATTATCCTAACAAATTCATACATTAGAACTGGTTGACAAGTGCCAACAAGAGTATATCTCAGTGTACAGGAAAATCATGAATCTATCTTCCGCCTGGTAGATGTCCATGCGATCGTGTTTCTCTGCTAGCTTGACCTACAGCATCTCATTCTGGAAATTTATCTGCTAATTTCAACTTAACAGACTCGCACTCTGAACATTATCTCAGACTACTTTGTATAAATTCGGTCGGGTTGACAGCCTATACACGTTCCACTACTGAACTAATACTTGTGCCACCACTGTCGATAAAAATCTCGACGCAAGTGGGTTGCAAAAATTGATCTGCAGAGGAGTTTGTTTCTCTGAAAGTTCCGGGGTGACAAATATTTCGACCGTTCACTATGTTGTGGGCAATTTACTGCGGATCTATCTTCCGCCCTCAGCTGTACATGGATGCTACATGGATGATACATTTCTAAGAGTCGTTACTGGTTAACTATGACAAATAAAGATCGAACAAACTTTATTTGCTAAAACATTTCAACCTTAACAGCATCGTTACCATCAGCACTGACTATGTGTGAAATTATCGTTGCAATTACTTTGTGATTGCATTTACGGAACAGTAACAAGCGTGAGAGTACGACTATGTAAAACTTGAATTGAGTGAAAACACGAACAAAGCTACAGTAGATCATGTGAAGTATACCAGCAGTGCAATAACAAAAACAGTTCGATAGAGTTAAAATGCTTATAACTAGACATAAGAATTATAGGCCTACCTAAATTGAACTAAAAGTGTCACAAAAAACGCAAAACAAAAGCAGGATCCTTGAATATGTCCAGTCCTACAGGAATACTCAGTTGTACTGTACTAAAGCTCTTACTTTGAATACAAAACTGATATGCATGAATTCGTTCGTGCATATCATCATAGATTGAGTGCTCAACACTTCCATTTTTATTCTTTGTTCACCAACTGTTGTTGGTGAACGTCAACAACGTCAAATATTTCAGGTAATTTCTGGTTGAGACTTTTGTTTCTTCGTAGACTCGAAGATCGCGAAAATGTTTTTTTTACAAACCTGATGGTTTCTCTCCATTTAGGGTTCATTCATGTATTTCTGACGAAGTGCATAAACATGTTTCCTGACATACCTGAAATAATCGCGTGAGATGTTCTCTGGTATAACTGGAATGGAATTGTATGGCTTTTCTCAAGTATAGATTTCCAACATAATTTTGCAGACTGTGAACTTTGGAAAATGATTTTACAAACTTGAGCCAGACACGGAGTGGGTTTTTTCATGACGTCTCAGACCTGAAGCGCATGAGAACGTTTTCTGACATATCTGGCAAAGGTATGGTTTCTCTCCAGTATGTGTTCTCGTGTGACTCTTTAGATGACTTTTAGTATTAGTTTTAAACTCACATAATTGGCAGTGGTATGGTTTCTCTCCAGTATGAATTCTTGCATGACTTTTAAGACTAGAAGATTGGATAAACCGTTTTTGACATGTCTGGCATTGGTATGGTTTTTCTCCAGTATGGATTCGAACATGATCTCGTAGGTGAGAAGATTGGGAATAACTCTTCTTACATATCTGACATTGGTATGGTCTCTCTCCAGTATGGATTCTAACATGACTTTGTAGCACTGAAGATGTGGAAAATGTTTTGTTACAAAGAATACACAGAAATGGTTTTTCTCTTCAGAGTGGGTTTTTTCATGACTTTTAAGACCTGAAATGTTTGAGAATGTTTTCTGACATACCCGGCAAAGGTATGGCTTCTCTCCAGAATGCTTTCTCATATGAATCTTTAGATTAACTTCATACTTAGTTTTAAACTCACATAACTGGCATTTGTACGGTTTCACTCCGGTATGAATTCTTGCATGACGTGTTAGATTTGAAGATTGGGAAAAACGTTTTTTACATTCTTGGCATTGGTAAGGCATCTCTCCAGTATGGATTCTTGCATGAATCCTTAGATATGAAGAATGAGAAAAACGTTTTTGACATATTTGGCATTGGTAAGATTTCTCTCCAGTATGAATTCTTGCATGACGTTTTAGATTGGAAGACATATGAGAAAAACGTTTTTGACATATTTGGCATTGGTAAGATTTCTCTCCAGTATGAATTCTTGCATGAAGTGTTAGACTTGAAGACTGAGAAAAACGTTTTTGACAATTTGGCATTGGTAAGGCATCTCTCCAGTATGGATTCTTGCATGACGTGTTAGATTGGAAGACTGAGAAAAACGTTTTTGACATATTTGGCATTGGTAAGATTTCTCTCCAGGATGGATTCTAATATGGTTCTGCAGCTGGGAACTTTCTATCTTTTCTTTTGTTGCATTTACGATGGAATATCCTAATGAATGTTTGAAAGAAATGCTTTTCGACATCATGATTATGAAGTAACAGAGTTTGTGCTTCAGATATGATTTTTACACAAAGCTAGAGTTGAAAACACTGAAACTCTTGTAAGTTTCTGTGGACTGATATTATTGTCCAAGCCCGCCATTTGTTTGCCTTTTTCATTTTGAAGTTCTCTAAGTATTCAGTAGAAATCTAAAATAGTACATTTACTTTTATCTTGCATTTATTTATTCATATTATTAACCTAAAAAAATAAAAAGCATCATAGTCGTAATATAAAAGACATATATATATTATGGGAGACAGAATCAGAATTCCGCCAGTACGATCGCCTAAGACACAATATCAATTTGCAAAGACAATTACAACAAACACATTGAACATGAACTAACAGTCTGTATGTTTCCACTATCTAAAATGGTCCTTGCACACTGTATTCAAACGAATGCGCATGTACTTTAACATGTGAAAATCACAGTTAGCTGATTCTACAAAAGAACCATATATAGGATTTCCTTAATTTTACTACTTTTTCTTCGTTTCACAACCCGTCAAAACCTAATAGAACTTTGTGAATAAACGACATGTCTAGAAAGTTGATGGTCAATTAACATAACATGGAAACGTAATAAAATAAAGCGAGTTTGCTTCAATAGACAGTTGTAGAAGAATTATCTTTGCTGTCAAGCAACCGATTTATACAAGACATAAAAGTGCAAATTTAGGCTAAGCATATCTGCGTGAATGAGAAAGTGCGTGAATTTCTTATGCGAAAACTAATAATAAATCAATAATAACTTGATTGCACTGTTGATATCCAGAGCACATTCCACATGCCATCAATTGACGAGTTGTGCAGCCGTTCTAGATAATAATAATAATAATAATAATAATTGGCATAATAATAATAATAATAATAATAATAATAATAATAATAATAATAATAATAATAATAATAATAATAACAATAATAATAATAATAATAATAATAATAATAATAATAATAATAATAATAATAATACAAAACATAATTCCCAAGAGTAATACAACATATTTAAAACGAAAAATTCAATGGAGACCTATCCGTATGAATTGGCATAGAAGTCCCTTTTCAGTAAATAAGTAAGGACTTATTCATAAATGTCCAACCAAATTGCCAGATACCGACTGAGAACGGAAACATACAGCGCCCGAGGTTTAGATGCTTACGCCCTTGATAGCGATTTATTACGGTTGTAAAATGCGTTGAAATAAATTTGATATGGAGAAGATATTTAGGAAGATTACCCTTCAACGTTCTAAATATCGACGAACTAAACGATCACGGATTTGTCATGTCATAATATGAAGTAACTATGTACTTTAATAATTTCAATTTGAATGTTCTACAAAATCATCCAGATTTTACTGAATTTGATAATCATTTTAACATCAAATAAATTCAATTTGAACAGATATGATAAATTTTCTTAATTAATATCTGTGTAACTTTGATATTAAACATTGGTACTATAAGTCATGATTTTCATACAATAATTAAGCTTCTTATAATAGACTAATTAGAAATATAAAACAAATTTATCATTTTTTTAATCATGTCAAGGTTTTTTATTTTTTATGGAAAAGTGTTTAATAATAATAATTAATATTTTCATAATAAATTTATTTCATACATATATAACTATAACTAATTATTTTTCAATAATTCAAATTAATTTTGAATATTTAATAATAATAATATTCATAATTGGATTATTATGAATGAATAAAAATTAGCATTCATTTACCAATTGAACAGCATGAAAAGGAAAAAAGAATGGAGACCTAATCCGTATGAATTGGCAGCAGAAGTCCCTTTTCAGTAAATAAGTAAGGACCCTTTCATAAAATTAATCCAACCAAATTGCCAGATACCGACTGAGAATGGAAACATATTTACGCGCCGACGTTTAGATGCTTACGCCCTTGATAGCGATATATTACGGTTGTAAAATGCGTTGAAATTTTTGATATGGAGAAGATATTTAGGAAGATTACGCTTATGTAGCAGCCTACATATCGACGAACTAAACGATCGACGGATATTCAAACGCCTCAATAATTGGCTAATTGCGGTCCGCTAGTTGTGAGACTTTACACTGATAATAATAACTTAAAAGGATCATTCTACCGAAAGAGAAAATCAATTGCAAATTGCAAAGACTGATTGATAATCGACGACTAACATGAATTAATTTTTAAACAGTAGATTTGTAACGTTACCTCGTAGACAAAGTCACTGATAAGTGACGTCATCATTCTTTGTGCTCATTAAGTAAGCAAGGAGTTTATATCGTACTATAAGAGGTGTCAAATTCACTCTTGCTTGCTGCAGTTTTACAGTTGGAAATCAGAAGTTTACATTGCACTAAACAAGTGATTTTATATTCAAAAACATTTAACACACGTGACACATCACTACTTTGACAGATTTTCAGACATTTGTTCGAATTTTAAAAATAATATACTAGTGAAAATCTGAGTCCGGTTGCCAGATTAATATAGGCTGGTTTATGTACCTTAAATATAATGTCATATTATAAATTATTTATTATCTTTTAGCAATCATTGATAGAAACATTAGTTAAGTCGTGTATTCGAACATATCATATTTAGTCGCTGAAATGAGTATATTATTGTATATAGCAATGATATAAGCATATATATAAGTATAGTCACCTATAGAGAGATTGAATTACAAATAACCTGGACCCTTAAATAATAATCAAATAATCTTACACTTTGACCCCACATCACAAACTTTTGCAAATCATGTTTCTATCATATCAGTGCTATAGGATCGTCACATAAGCTCTAGTCTTAGCCTGCTCGATCTCTTGTCTTCTCTCGCCTGGAGTACGCCAACTCGGTCTTGGCAATTAACCTCGGATCTAGAAGTCAACAGGCTTTTTACGTATCCAAAATTCTCTGGCTCGCGTGGCACTTGTATCTACCTTCAACCTATATCTCAGCCAAAATTCTTTGCCGGTGAGAGGTGGTGGTCTGAGAGTCCGTTGTGCATCTACGCTGGCACTTCCGCCTTCCTGGCTTCTGCTGCTAGCACAAACGAACTGCAGGCATGTATCTTACCAACAGAGTCGGCTGAGACACCATATACGACGAACTTGCGAATTTACGAACTCAGCGCGTTGATGACCCTGACAGGTGCGGCGACACCAACAGGAACACCAACTCTTCGCCAACAAGAGTAGGATCTCCGATGTACAGACAAGACATGGACAGGCCTGATAGGTGTCCACGCGATCGTGCTTCCCTGCTAGCCTCACGAGCACCTCATTCTGGTGATTGGATGTTAGTTCCCCTGTGACCCACTGTGCCTGCGCCTCTCAGACGAGGAAGTACGGATCGCGGTCGGGTTGAGGGTAGGCACGACACTTTGTGAACCCCATTTGCTGTCACTACTGTCGAGAAAAAGTTGACGCAAGTGGGCTCCACCGATTGGTTTGCAGAGGAGGAGAAGGACAGGAGGAGGAAGGAGAGAAGAACAAGGACAGCGGCACGGTAAGGAGGAGGCTAAACGTCATCATCTGGACAGCGCTAAGCAGAGAGAAAATCTCTGCACAGAGAGAGCCTCACGGCCGTTCACGAGCAGACGGAAAGAGGCCAAACGGTGTCACAATCATCCCTTGGTCACGTGGAAGATGCCTGGCATGGGATGTGACAGTGTCCCACACATACGCCACGTCTCATCATGCTCACACATCCATTAGAACTGGCGAAGCCGCCGTCCAAGCTGCTGTGTGCAATAGGGTTAAGTGCTCACTATCACTGGCTCCCATGTCATTGCAGTGGTCGCCTGGGAGAGTAGTAGAGCTGTGCTGTGAAGGACTATAGTTCATATCGGTGTTGGGAAGATGCAGAAGGTACGTCACCCTTGATCCACTGGAGACTTCACACTTATTTCTACCGATCTCGAAAGAAGCTGGAGTTTAAATTTGGGTTATCTATGACAAATAAAGAACGAAAAAACTTTATTTTGCTAAAACATTTCAACCTTAACAGAATCGCTACCATCAGAACTGACTATGCGTGAAATCATCGATGCAATTACTTTCTGATTGCATTTACGGAAGAGTAAAAGCGTGAGAGTACGACTATGTGAAACTTGAATTAAGTGAAAACACGAACAAAATTACAGGAGATCATGTGAAGTATACCAGCAGTGCAATAACAAAAACAGTTCGATAGAGTTAAAATGCTGAAAACTAGACACAACCATAATAGGCCCACGTGAATTGAACCAAAAATATTCCAAAAAACGCAAAACAAAAGCAGGATCCTTGAATATGTCCAGTCCTGCAGGAATATTCAGTTGTACTAAACTAAAGCTTTTTACTTTGAGTACAAAACTGATATGCAGAATTCGTTCGTGCATAACATCATAGACTGAGTAGCTCAACACTTCCATTTTTCTTACTGGTTCACCAACTTTTGTTGGTGAACTCAATAAAGTCAAATATTTTAGGTAATTTCTGGTTGAGACTTGTTTCTTCGTAGACTCGAAGATCGCAAAAATGTTTTTACAAACCTGATGGTTTCTCTCCATTTATGGTTCATTCATGTATTTCAGACGAAGTGCATAGACATGCTTCCTGACATAACTGAAATAATCGCGTGAGAATGTTCTCTATTATAACTGGAATGTGTATGGCTTTTCTCAAGTATGGATTCCAACATAATTTTGCAGACTGTGAGCTTTGGAAAATGGTTTTACAAACTTGAGCCAGACACGGAGTGGGTTTTTTCATGACGTCTCAGACCTGAAGCGCATGAGAATGTTTTCTGACATATCTGGCAAAGGTATGGTTTCTCTCCAGTATGTGTTCTCGTGTGTCTCTTTAGATTACTTTTAATATTAGTTTTAAACTCACATAATTGGCAGTGGTATGGTTTCTCTCCAGTATGAATTCTTGCATGACGTTTTAGACTAGAAGATCGGATAAACCGTTTTTGACATGTCTGGCATTGGTATGGTTTTTCTCCAGTATGGGTTCGAACATGATCTCGCAGGTGAGAAGATTGGTAATAACTCTTTTTACATATCTGACATTGGTATGGTCTCTCTCCAGTATGGATTCTAACATGACTTTGTAGCGTTGAAGATGTGGAAAATGTTTTTTTACAAAGAATACACAGAAATCGTTTCTCTTCAGAGTGGGTTTTTTCATGATTTTTCAGACCTGAAATGCTTGAGAATGTTTTCTGACATATCCGGCAAAGGTATGGTTTCTCTCCAGTATGCTTTCTCATATGAATCTTTAGACAACCTTCATACTTAGATTTAAACTCACATAACTGACATTTGTACGGTTTCAATCCGGTATGAATTCTTGCATGACGTGTTAGATTTGAAGATTGGGAAAAACGTTTTTTACATTCTTGGCATTGGTAAGGCATCTCTCTCCAGTGTGGATTCTTGCATGAATTGTTAGATATGAAGATTGAGAAAAACGTTTTTGACATATTTTGGTAAGGCATTGGTAACATTTCTCTCTCCAGTATGGATTCTTGCATGAATTGTTAGATGTGAAGATTGGGAAAAACGTTTTTGACATATTTGGCATTGGTAAGATTTCTCTCCAGTATGAATTCTTGAATGACGTGTTAGATTTGAAGATTGGGAAAAACCGCTTCTGACATGCCTCGCATTGGTATGGTTTCTCTCCAGTATGGATTCTTGCATGACGTGCTAGAATTGAAATATGAAGGAAACTCTTTTGACATACCTGGCATTGATAAGGCATCTCTCCCGTATGGATTCTAATATGGTTCTCTTGACTGTTAGAACATTTACATATTTCACACTGAAACGGTTTCTCTCCAGTATGTGTTTCCAGACATACCAGGCAATGGTATGCTTTTTCTCCAGTATGGATTCTCATGTGCTTCTGTAGGTTCATCGCTGTGCGTAAATATTTCTTTGCAAAACTCGCATTCGTGTGTCTTTACTTTAGAATAACTTTTCTTGTTTTCCTTCGTATGGCTATCCAACACAAATGATTTCTGACATAGCTGGGAACTGTCTACCATTTCCTGTGTTGCATTTCCGATGGAAAATGCTGATGAATGCTTGTAAGAAATGCTTTTTGGGATTCTGTATCTCCGCTTGTATGAGAGCTAGGAAGGTGTTCTTGGTGTCATTATTCAGCTATTTTGATGAACTATTTGAGTAGATTATTTATGACTGTTTAAAAGTTAGTTTAACATCAGGACCATATTTGAAAATGAGCACTTTAAGTCTGGTCTGACCTTGACCTTTTGTTGATTTCTTGAACTACTATATCTCCTGAACTACTAGTAATACATGAAAGGAAATTGTGCCAAATCCTATGTTTACATGGTAAATGAATTCAATGGTAATAGTATAAATAATATAATATAATAAATTATTTAATAAATAATTAATAAATAAGCAAAATGTAACCATGTAGGTTATTCCAAGGGCCACCTCTTCAATGATTATTGCTTTAGTTAAAATGCATTTCTTTCTGTAAGTCACAGATATTTGTCAGTAACAGAGACTAAAAGTGAGACCTAAATATACACAAAAAGGGACCATAAAGGAAAAAAAAATTTTCCTAAACAAAATCTGTCTAAAGTTCTACAGGAGGGCTTCTCTATTTATACCCTCGAAACCATAATTCTGAACAACTAAACGGGGTGTGTTTTAACTAAATGTTCAAGGATGATTTAAAGAAGTGTTCTCATCAATTGGGTAATTTCTAGAACAACCAATAACTTATCTACAACCCCATTTGATCAGGCTCACAAACAGGAAAAGAAGAGTGCGAAAAGTTTGGGTGGTGCTGTTGGGCCATTGCTTTCCGGCAATGCATGCTGTTGGTGTCGGAGATGGCCAAAATGCTGAAACAGTTCGAAGAAGAATACCTTCCCGAAGATGACACAGAAAATCCCAAAAGCTTTCAGTTCTAGCACCATTAGCAGGGTCTCTCATCATAGAACTTGTAGTGACAGGTTGTCAGCTTATCTGAAACCATCCAGCAGATGGGCAATCCCTCCTTGGATGATTTCCAAGATCAACTAACTCTCGACAGCGTCAACTGCACAGACGAGTCAGTAGTAGCTATAGTGTGCACCTTGGAGGACGTAGGCATGAAACAGTATCAGGACTTCGTCCAGAATGTGCTTGATGCGGAAACACGCTCCATTCTTCAAGAGACCTAAGCACTAGGAGAAGAAGATCAAAGTGCCTCAGAACAATGTGGCACTGTTAATTTGGCCAACTGTATTTATCTATGCAGAACCAGGATGGTGATTTGGAGGAATTGTTCGTGCATCAGATACAGTTCTTCCATCCTTCCCTATCAGACCTTAGCAAGCTTCATTTACCAAGTATGAAGTCTGGCCTGGTGCAATGTCTAAAGCCACCTGGGCAATCAGAGCCACCTATGACTGCAAAGTCCTGGATGGTGCCAAAATTGTCCGCAGCCTGCCTACTACCATTGCCTCCTTTCATGAAAATGCAGACAGAGTGTTTACACCATTCCTTGAGAAGCAGCTACAGCCTGCAAGATACCTCAAGGTTTGATGATGTCTGGGACATGTACATCCTAGACAGTTCGAAGGAGTGTACCCGGGAAAATAGAGGCGATGGTATGCGCAGGAAAGTCGTCGCACCAAACTGCAACACAACTGAATGGACTTCCTTCACAACCCGATAAACAAGGAGTTGTTTGCCTTATTGTCTTCAAAGGTTGTCGAGTTCAAATGGCCACCAGCCAAAGCCGTTTATGTCACATCAGAAAAAGCTGCTGCATCCACTGGTTTCACCACCCTATGCAAAACTACAATCATGAAGAGGCAGACACCAATAGTGCATGCTCTGGAGCAAGACTATACAAGTGCATACTGTTGATACAGATATCACAGTCATCCTTGCTGGCACATTCTATGATTTAATAGTAGCCCAACTTCTGATCGATATCTGGGTTGCCTTTGTTATGGACAAGCATTACAGGTTTTACCACATCAATGCCATCTGTGCAAGCCAGCTGAAATGGGGAGCAACAATCATGAGCATTACTTTTGTTTCACGCATTTTGGGGATTTGTCACAACATCTGCCTTCAGAAGTTCAGACGTAAGAGCAAAAAATCAGTTTAGCAGGCATGGCAGGCATATTTAAGAGGATACTGATACATTTGTGGATCTGGCCAGTCGTCCCTTCCAGCGGCTTGATGTTGACACTGACCCATTCCAGAAGCTCGAAAGACTTACTATCATTCTGTATGACAAAACCAGTCATTTGAGCACTGTCAATGAGACACAAAGGAAACTCTTCTGTCAGAAGAATTGAGCAAAGGACAAACTGCTGACCAAGTTTGTGCTACTTCAGCATATCTGACTAGTTTCTGACTAGTTTATCTGACTTGCATGTCTGAATAGTTTATTAAGCAGGAATCTGGACAAACAGCACACAAGCAAAAGTGGTTCCTTCTGCACAGGGTTTTGCTTGGAACAAAATATCAGAGTCATGTGTAGTTGTGTACCAATCTAGATGACAATTCAAATAATCGTTTTACGATTACAATTAGATAAAAAAAATTGCTAATCAATCATAATTAGGATGAGGTAACAGCTAACTGATTAGAAGGTAAACCTGATTTTAGTGTATTTAATTATTACATTCTACATATCCTGTATTTTAGCATATTTTATTATTTCTACTATTGGGCTGCGTAAACAGAAGTTGGACTGATGAAAATAATTATTGCTAAAGTTTAGCTTTTGCTGGTGTAAGGTTTTCCCCAAAATAGATTGTTCTTCTTTGTCTTTGATAACCAATCAAGTGGCAGTGTAAACCTTTGAGTCCATAAGGTGATTGATCAATAGTCACTGCCATGCCTCAGTTTAGTTAAAATCCATTTAATACTTAAGGATAGTTGTATTGGAGCTGTGTGCACAGCTTGGTTTTGGTTAATTCGTACCTATTTTTTTCTGTGACCGTATAGATGTTTGTGATGAGGTTTGATGCATGAACTAATTGTAACGCCTAGTCCAGCATGTGTTATGTTACCTGTATTGTGTCATGATGATGTACTTAAGTCGACCACTGTCTGGCCAAAAGCATCAATAATGTTGTGCATCACTAGAAACTGAATGTCAAATTGAATAGGCTGCTGTGTGCTCTGTGCTAGGTTTGGCCTGTGTCTTGTGTGTAATCATGATAGAGACCATGCAATGTGAATTTATGTTACCTTATTTTGCTGACTTTATGAAGAATGAGCAAATGTTTTGTTTTTGTTAGATGCCTAGCTAAGGATCAGATCACACCCTGATTGGTATAGCGCCAAATAGGTGTAGGAGGTTATACTCTTCTGGTGTGAATAACTTGGTAGAACCACTAGAGTTACACTTATATCGCGGCGATTTAAGTGGACATCTTGTTTTTATGTGATTTGGAATATAATTAACCAATTGAGTAACATTCTATCAATGCTGTATTCTGGTTATCATTTGTATCAGTCAGATACTTGTAATTCTTTTGATTTAAATAAAAATCAAGTTATTGGCTAGACCAAATGGGTGAGTCTGATTCTACTCCAGTATTTAATAAGGGACAGCAGCCTAGCTCTCCAGGGGTGATCCAAGTGAATGAATCCCAAATTCCTGTAACAGAAAAGCCCATCCTCCCTAGGTTGGATGCATAGAACTGGGTCTGGAATCCCAAGGGAGAATACTTGAGGGATTATGTGAAAGATTAACGGAAATGAGGAGGATGATTATGGACATACGGGCCCGTAGGAACCTTGATTTGCCCCCAATGCAAATTGCTCTCCATCCGAGGGCTGCGGATGAATTCAGGCCTGGTACCACTCGAGAATTGTTAAATCCTGCTTCCTCTGAATTTGTTAGAAGGGATTCACCTGAGATAGCACCCAAGGAATCAAGTACGGATACTCACTACCAGTCCAGCTATTTCCAAAACCCTATGGGAGTCAACTGTAACAGGGGCCCAGAGGCAAACCCCCCTCCAAGATTCTACCCGGATGAACTATCGGTGCCCAGTGCATATTTTAACTGTATAACTACTGGGACAAATGTCCCATTAGTTTTAGGATTTGTCCCAGTAGTTTTTGTGATTTGCCCCAGATAATACTCTATTTTCAATGTTGGATTCCAATAACATTGAAAGATTGAAAGTAGTGTAGCAGACTTTGTCCCAGTAGTCCAAATCAGTAAAAATATGCACTGCGGTGGCCCACACCTTGTTACGGATGGGAATGGAAGAGGATGAGGAAGTAGATGACGTAGAAGGGGGGACATGACAATGAGTAAATCTGAAGTGGGATTCAGAACAAAATGTACCTGTAAAATGAGAATATTTTCTCTGGAACATATAATTTCTGATCAACTTAACAGTAGGGCCTATGCATTAAATGCACAGCATCATGATCTGAATTTTCTCTAATTTGCTTTACAGCTATTCCCAAGTGATTACTAAATGTCAGTGCAGCAAGTCCCGACCATGTGGAACAGCACTCAAATCAGGACAATTTTATCGCGCCGTCAGCGTCGGCGTCGTGAGAGTCGGTTAGGGTAACTTTAGGCGTCGTGAAGGTCGATTAGGGTCAGGGTTAGTGTCGTCGTTAGAAAACATTTCGCGCAACATGCCAAAAGATACCGTAAAACGTACGAACTCGATACTAAATGTTCGCAAATGAAAATACTAAACAAATAATAATTTCAGTTAACTCCGAAGAAGAAAAATTCTTATCACTATTATTAGATTAAAGTGAAACAAGAACTGTTTCTGACTCGCAGTTGACCGCAGCTGCCTCAATCAGAATGTACTAAATGTGTAATGACAGCCTCGCTATAGAAAACTTCCTTTATTATCGCTCATTTACAAAAACCTCCAAAATCATTCTTTGTAGTAATATCTCGCAATGTGGATATATCAGGCGTTAATCTGCATTAATTCCTGACTCCAAATATGAAATCTTATGCTTGTACCTCAAAAATGAACAATGTTACGCTAAGCCAAGGAAGTATTTCAGTTCATGCATATTTAATATCTTTGATTGATGCTATTTAGGAATAGGGTGTGTCTTTACAAAAGAGATGAGCGGGTTCAGAACATAACCCGAAGCCGCCAAGGCAGCAGTAATGAAGTTCCCATCTGCCGTTCTACACAGCTGTTCTAATGTTGGGTAACCCTCTGGCAGGTAGCGTAGTCGGGCCAGACGGTCAATCACGGACTGTAGTCTATTGCGCTCCTGCTGCCCAACAAAGCCCCACCATGCCGGTGACGCCTATAACAAGCGGGACACAGTGGTCATTCGCACAACATCATGAAACATTGGTCCTGCAAGGCCATGTGTCGTCTTGATGCGCAGGGCATACTATCCTTGGTTCCTAAGGCCGCATGACACAGGCTGACAACTTAATGATTAAAAACGTTTTTAACAGGAATGCTTTATAATTCGTAATTTCATGTAAACCAACGTGCGGTTATGCAGTCGGATTGTTTTGATGCGCCATCGGTTGATGCCTTGTGCATTAGACACCGGCGCAATAGAAGTTGCTAATTACATAAATAAAGAATAGTCTTACTTACTTAAGCAGCCTACATATTGACAAACTAAACGAACGACGGATATGCAAACGCCACAAAAATTGACTAATTATGGACCGCTAGTTGTGAGACTTTAAATTGATAATAATAACTAAAACGGATCATTCTACTGAAACAGAAAAGCAATTTGAAATTGCAAAGACTGATTGATAATCGACGACTAATCTGAATTAATTTTTAAACAGTAGATTTGTAACGTTACCTCGTAGACGAAGTCATTGATAAGTGACGTCATCATTGTTTGTGCTCATCAAGTAAACAAGAAGTTTAGATAGTAGGCCTAGAGCCTACTATAAGATGTGTCAAATTCACTCTGCAGTTTTACAGTTGGGAATTCGAAGTTAACCTTGTACTAAACTAGATATTTTTTATTCAAAAACATTTAACACACGTGACACATCACTACTTTAACAGATTTTAAGATATTTGTTCGAATTTAAAAAATAATATAGCCTACTTTTGAAAATCTTAGTCCGGTTGCCAGATTAATATAGGCTGTAAATAATTATAATGTCATCTTATAAAATATTAATTATCATTTAGAAATCATTGATGGAATCATTCATAGCTGTAAAAAACTTTTTTTAGTTTTTTATTTCTTTCCAAAAAACGTCGTTTTTTCGTTTTTATTTTTTCGTCGCGTTTTTTTCCGTTTTTAATTTTTTAATGTAAGTTTATTTATTTACTGTCTATTATTATTGTTTAATTTTATATCTGATATCCCTTACGTTGTCTCTCTCCCCTTTCAAGGATTCATCTAATTTAAGTCACTAAGCTTATTTAGTGTCATCAGTTGAGAAATAGGCAGCAGAGTACAGGAAATAAAATTTATAAATGTTATTTGAATTTCTAAGTTATCCAAAATGCGAATTAATTTCTTTTCCGTTTTTTCACGTTTTTTCCGTTTTTTATTTTTTTTAATAAAACGACGTTTTTTTCAGTTTTTTATTTTTATTTTACCGTTTTTAACCACTATCGAATCATTAGTTAAGTCGCGTATTAGTACGTATCATTTTTAAGCATTATTGTACATGTATACATGATGTATATATGGGTACCTACATGTTGAATTACAAATAACACCAACCGTTAAATGCTAATCAAATAATCTTACACTTTGACCCCACATCACACACTTTTGCAAATAATGTTTCTATCATATCAGTGCTATAATAGGCTACATGTACGTCGCACAAGTTCTACTCTTAGCCTGCTCGAACTCTTGTCTTCACTCGCCTGGAGTACGCCAACTCGTTCTTGGCAATAATCTTGGATCTAGAAGTCAACAGTCTTTTACATATCCTAAATTCTCTGGCACTTGTATTTATACCTTCAACCTACATCTCAGCTAAATTTCTTGTCTTTGAGAGGTGGTGGTCTGGAAGTCCTTTGTGCATCTGCTCTGTAAACTGCGCCTTCCTGGCTTCTGCTGCTAGCACAAACGAACTGCAGGCATGCATCTTACCAACAGAGTCGAACTTGCGAAACCAACCGGAACACAAATTCTTCGCCAACAAGCGTGGGATCTCCAATGTACAGACAAAACATGATACACCATAATACGAACTTGCGAAATTCAATGCAGGACTCAGCGCGTTGATGCCCCTGACAGGTGGGGCGAAACAAACAGGAACACCAAGTCTTCGTCAACAAGGTGTGACATTCCCGATGTAGGCCTATAGACAAGACATGCTAGGTGTCTACGCGATCGTGCGTCCCGATTGCCTCACGAGTACCTCATTCTGGTGATTGGATGTTAGTTCCCCTGTGACCGCACTGTGCCTGTGCCTCTCAGACGAGAAGGTATGGGTCGCGGTCGGGTTGAGGGTAGGCACGACACTTTTTGAACCCCATCTCTGCCACGACGGGAGGAGGCGGGAGCAACAGCGGCACGGTATACTAAACGCCATCATCAGAGAACATCTCTGAACAGAGAGAGAGAGAGAGAGAGAGAGAGCCTCACGGTCATTCACGAGCAGAGGGAAAGCGGCTAAACGGTGTCACAATAATCCCTTATTCAGATGGAAGATGCCTTGCTTGGGATGTGACAGTGTCCCACACCTACGCCACGTCTCATCATGCTCACACATCGATTCGTGCAGCTGCTACAGATTGTTGGTGGTTTCTAAAAATTTGACCATTTCTCGCATTATATGCGTGACGTACTGCACTGGCTTCCTGTTTTCCAGCGCATTCCATTTAGGATTTCGGTCTGGGTATGGCGGTGCCACTTTGGGAGCGCCCCAGCCTACTTGCGCGAGTTCTGTTGCCCCACTTCAGGTTTGGCTGCACACAAAAATCTTCGTTCTGCGTCTCGAGGCGAACTTGCTGTTCCCTTTGCGCGCACTTCAAAGATGCAACATCGTGCCTTCTCAGTGGTTGGGCCGACCACGTGGAATAATCTTCCATCCGAACTGCGTGTTCCTTTAGCTAGTGACTCTGCATAGCGATATGCATGGATCGATCCATGGCAGCGTTAAACATCTTATGACAGCAAAGGCTGTTGACTCCGAGAGAAATTGTTTGAATAGTTTTCACCGTTCTTATGGCACAATGTAGTTCATAATGGGAAGACGGCGTTTAGAAGAAACGGAAGAACATAAAACTGGAATTGGATCGCACTCAGTTGTTCATGGATGCTACATTTATAAGAGTCGATACTTGTTAAGAATGACTAAATAAAGATCGAACAAATTTTATTTGCTAAGACATTTCAACCTTAACCAAACTTATCATACATACATGTATGAAATTATCGTTGCAGTCACTTTTTTATTGCAGCTACGGGACAAGAAAACAGCCTGAGACTTTACGAACATAAAAAACTTCGATTAAGTGAAAACACGTAGGCCTAATCGCTACAGTAGATCACGTGACGTAAACAATCAGCACAATAATAAGAACAATAGAGTTAAAATGCTTAATTAGACCAAAGATTAATAGGCTTAACCAAATTGAACTTAAAATGTAAAAAACCCTAAACAAAATCTTTATGTGTGATTAGGTGCATTACAAATTTATTTTTCCTGACAAACCTGAAATAATCGCGTGAGAATGTCCTCTGGTATAACTGGAATTCGTATAGCTGTTCTCAAGTAAGGTTTTTAACATAATAAATTTATTATGCTGACTGTAAACTTTAGAAACTATTTACAAACTTGAGCTTGACACGGAGTGGTTTTTTTTATGACGTCTCAGATCTGATGCCCATGAGAACGTTTTCTGACATATCTGGCAAAGGTATGGTTTCTCTCCAGTATGTGTTCTCGTGTGCCTCTTCAGATAACTTTTCCATTTAGTTTTAAACTCACATAATTGGCAGTGGTATGGTTTCTCTCCGTTATGAATTCCTGTATGACGTCTTAGACTACCAGATCGGATGAACTGTTTCTGACATGCTTCGCATTGGTATGGCTTTTCTCCAGTATGGGTTCGAGTATGAATCCGCAGCTCAGAAGATTTGTAATAACATTTTTTACAGATCTGACATTGCTTTGGTCTCTCACCAGTATGAATTCTAACATGTCTTTGTAGCGTTGAAGGTGTGGAAAATGGCTTATTACAAAGAATACACAGAAATCGTTTCTCTTCAGGGTGGGTTCTTTCATGATTTTTCAGTCCTGAAAATGATGAGAATGTTTTTTGACATACCCGGCAAAGGTATGGCTTCTCTCCAGTATGTGTTCTCACATGACTCTTTAGACAACCTTCATACTTAGTTTTAAACTCACATAACTGACATTTGTACGGTTTAACTCCAGTATGAATTCTTTCATGACGTGTTAGATCTGAAGATATGGAAAAACTCTTTTGACATATTTGGCATTGGTAAGGTTTCTCTCCCGTATGAATTCTTGCATGACCTACTAGACTTGAAGATTGGGGAAAACGCTTTTGACATACTTGGCATTGATAAGGTTTCTCTCCAGTATGGATTCTGACATGGTTCTGTAGAAAATAAGAACGAGAAAAGAATTGTTTACATACTTGGCACTGAAACGGTTTATCTCCAGTATGGGTTCGAGTGTGTGTTTTCAGACTCGAAGAGCATGCGAATGTTTTATCACATTTCAAGCAAAGATGAACTTTTTCTCCAGTATGGATTCTCGTGTGCTTCTGTAAGTCACAGATGTGCGTAAATATTGCTTTGCAAAACTCGCATTCGTGTGTCTTCGCTTTAGAATAGCTTTTCATGTTTTTTAGTACGACTATCCATCACAAATGATTTCTGACGTTGCTGGGGACTCTCTATCTTTTCTTGTGCTGCATTTCCGATGGAATATGCTGATGAATGCTTGTAAACATGCTTTTCGACATCATTAATGACTATGAATTGACTGAGTTTGTGCTTCAGCCATGATTCTACGACAAACCAGAGTTCAAAAATATGTACTTTTTGTGGACTGAAATAATAGTTCAACCTTGCCAGTTGTTTGCCTTTTCAGTAATTAGCTCAGTAAGCAGCCAGTAGACATCTAAAACAGAACAGCATCATAGTCGTAATATACAAGACATATCTGGGACAAAGGTTAAGAATTCCGCCAGGTTCATCACCTAAGACACAATATCAATATGCAAAGACAATTGCAACAAACACATTGAGCATGAATTTACAGTCCATATTCCCAGTATGAGAATACTAGATAGGGTGACCATACGTCCCGGTTTTCCGGGACATGTCCCGGTTTTATGTGGTGTGTCCCGGTGTCCAGACGACTTGTGCTAAAGAGCAAAATTGTCCAGGTTTCTGACACAACCAGCTGACACTGTTGCAGTCTTAACATTGAAGGCGATAATGCAACAGTTATCACAACAGACAAGCTTAAACTACTTACACAGAAACCTCAAACACGCAAATAAAACCGACATTTACTTCAGTTATAAAGTCAAGTCAAAGGTTAAGCCGTGGTTTACGTTGCTAAATTAATTTGATTGTTTCAAATCCGTGAAAGCAGAAGTTGGATTGATGAATCATGAAAATGGTTTCTTGTGAAACTAGAAGTTGGATTAAAATAACACTTGAGTAAACAGAAGTTGGATTGATGACAGTTATTATAGACATTGGCATTAAAATGCCATGTAGGCCTACATAAAACGATTAAACGATAGGCCCTATGCTATAAGACTAAGAGGTTGAAACCGTCCCCCAATCCCCAGCAATTCTCAGACTGAGTATTCCCCTTTCAAAAATAGTCCCTGAACACTACATGTTTAATTCGTTGTTATGCTACTTCTTGGCCTTTACATGAATTAAAACGCGTGAGAATCGCGCAGCTTGATTTATTGCGGCCTATTATGTTTAGCAGGCTACCATCTTTCTTCATGGCTGAAGCGGAATTAAACCACAAGAGGATGCATGATGGAGAAATGTTTTGCAGTCGATTAAGCTAGCAATGAGGCAGCCATGGGTATGAATTAAAATCCTTCATTTTTTTAATATCGGCATACGAAGGCGGGTGGCCAAATATCTCCCTCACCGTCTCCTCTTCCCGCTGACAGTGAACGGTCAGTGTACTCATTATTGCTAAGTTAGCCAGCCTGGGATGCTGGTGGATGGAGAAATTACAGTTCCCAAAAGCTATCGACGATATCCCAAAATTCCCTAGGCCGCATCCTTAATCCTCAGAAAGCTAAGATTTCCATCTCGTAGGCCTATTGACGGGATTGAGGAGGGCAGGTGCGGAGGACTAAATTAGAATAGGGCCTACGAGTGTATACGCTCAGAGGTTGTCTCGAAACAATGGCGAGTGGCCTAATTTAGAACGTTAAAACGTTAGATAACCGAAATTTGTAATAATATTAGGCCTATTGAGATTAGACTACCCTTACGTAGCCTAGATATCGATGAACTAAACGAACGACGGATATGCAAACACCACAATATTAAATGCGGTCCATTAGTTGCCGCACTCATAATTATTATAACGGAACATTCTACAGAAAAGTGAAAAGCAATTGTAAATCATAAAAACTTATTGATAATCGACCATTAAAATAAATTGATTTTTCAAATTACATCTGGAACCTTACCTAGTAGACTAGGTCGCTGATAATAGTGACGTTATCATTTTTTGTGATAATTACTTTTACAAAGAGTTTATATCGTTTTGCAGGAGGTGTCAAATTCACTCTTTATGCAGTTTACGGTTGGAAATCAAAAGTTTGCATTGCACTAAACTGGCGATTTTATATTAAAATAATTTAGCGAGCATTGAACATAAAGAATGAAATCGACAGATTTTCAGACATTTGTTGCGATTTAAAAATGTGGGATATTAAGATAAGAATGCAGGAAGAGAACCAAGTGTCGAACTTATTAGGCTAAACTTAATGTCAAGTCATATTCGTTACCACAGTGATATTAAATTAGCCTACACAAAAATTACCACCTAACCCTAAAGAAATTGATACAAAAGGTTTCTGAACAGAATCTGTTACCATCTGGCATGCTTATTGACACAGTAAAAGACTACTCTATTCTATCCATCCGTCCATCCGTCCGTCCGTACGTCCAACCATCCATCCATCCATCCATCCATCCATCCATCCATTTATCCATCTATCTCTATCTCTATAGATCTCTGTCCCTCTCTCTATCTCTCTGTCTCTCTACACCTACCTCAATCTCTATCTTTAATCTCTGTCTGTGTCTTTATAACTGTCTTGGTCTCCGTTTTTCCCTCACTGTGCCTCTGCGTCTGTCCTACTATCTGTCTCCTTCTCCATCTCTGCCTTCTGTCAGTCCGCTACTATTTCCGAACTCTTGACCACATCGGTGGAATGTTTTCGGTCAACATTTCCAGGAGATTGTCCAGATGAATAGTTCAAAGTAAAGGAAATGAATTTTCTTCCAGTTGCGCTTAGGGATCCTGATATTAGTAGTCTTGAGCGTTTTAAAAGATTTTGAAGACTCATTTGTTTATGTCATCTTACCTGTTGATCCTTCAAAGCACAATATGTGTGCTTATGCTATTAATATGATAAAAAACCGGGGGAAACTGTTTAGATCTGCTCGATCTCGAGCGTTTTAACCCTATGACGCACACCTGGGGTCAATTTGACCCCAACGATGGAATTTCCTTGGATAGCTGCATTTTAAACGATTTATAAGACTCATTTGTTTTTTGTCATCTTACTTGTTGTTCCTTCAAAGTATTATAATAATTATTATGTCTGCTTAGGCTGATTATATAATAAAAATCAAAAGAAAATTGGTTTCTGCGCGAAAAGGGAATGCAGTTGTTGCTAATTGTTCCATCAAAATACAATAGGATGGTGTTATGCAAAAGTGGACCAACCCTCAAAATTTCACAATTGATTTTTATTTTTCCATTAAATTCAGAATAATTTTCTGCATCTTTTGACACTTAGATCAACGTTCTAGCCCATCAGAATGTTTAATAAATAGCGAAAAACAAATGGACCAACTTGCGACTCTTTTATGCACAACTGGACCAAGCCACAGAACCGTGGCTTGGTCCAGTTGTGCATAACAGGGACCAAGCCACAGAATGCGGCTTGGTCCATTTGCGCAGACAAAGTCATAGGAAAATCCACTGGACCAAACAAATATTTCGCGGTGGAGATACTGCTAGAAGACCTAAGAAGAATGTTCAGATGGTCCAAGGACTGGCAGATGTTTTTTAATTTGGAAAAGTGCTCAGTAAAAATGCATATGGAGAAAAGAAACAAAGAATTTTTCTATGAAATGGGGTTAAAGGTAGCGAAAGTAAGCCATGAGGTAGAAAGAGAACTGGGAGTGATCATGCAAAAAGGTGCTAAACCTTCAAGGCAGTGTGCTGAAGTAGGCCTATAAGAAGAATTGAGGCCATAATTAGGTAATTAACTCAACCTTATAGGTATGATTAGAAGTACAATAGTCAGTAGAGACAAGGAAACAATACTGCGGTTGTACAACTCGTTTAGTTAGAATACTGCATCCAAATGTGACATCCATCCATGAAACATGACATTGAACAACTAGAAAAGTGCAAAGAAGAGCTACAATATGATTTGGGGTTATAAGGATATGAGAAGAAAGGTTGAAAAGGTGTGGGCGAACAACACTGGAGCATACGAGGAGCAGAGGAGATCTAATCGAAGCATATAAGATTATCACTGGAAAGGAGGCAGTGCAGTGGGAGAGGTTCTTTGAATTAGCACCAAACCAGGCGACTCCTGGACATAGGTATAAATTATTATAACTCAAAGAAACCGAAATGTATATCATGACAGAAATTCTTCAGTACAAAAGTTGTAGACTTGTGGAATGGTTTGGATGATAGTACTGTCTCAGTGGAAAATATTACAGCTTTCAAGAGGAAGCTAGGAGAGATAGACTATTAAGCATCACAGTACATGTTAACTTGCAATGGTTCTAACACAGACTATACGTATTCTGAACCACCTAAAACCCCTTGTTGTGTTATGTACCTAACCCTTTGTTTTGATGAAGATGGCCGACTTACGGATAGACAAAACATGCACGAATGGTACTGGAACTGTAGCAGGTGTGCGAAGTAGGCCCTCATTAACGGCCATTTAAGGCAGCAGGAAGTTGCAGGCCGGTACATTTATAGTCTCTGTAAGAAATCTTACGAGGCTGTATTCTGTAACAACTATAAGGACCAAACTCGGGTACGGGCGTGCAAAAGATGTTCTGTGATATAATTCTGTTAGCTAATTTACTGAGACAGGCCGAAAACATTGTTCCTTCGCTAGTCTCATGAAGAAAGTAGAAAGAAGTTGAGTTCGGAAAGCGAATAACACTAGCAACTCTAGGTTCTATCTCCTCTACCACTAATTCCACCGTATTATCACGAGTTCTATTCTTCCATTCCATTGTTGGACACCAACAGACTTCAGCTGAATAATAGTTTAGTACGGATTCTAATTATAAAGTTAATTAAATTAACTTCTTTAAAAAATTAGTTACATCCATATTACAATAATATATTTCATGCTCTGCAGTGACTACTTTTATAATTTAGTAATTTCCAGCAAAGTGGTGTGAAAACTATAACCAGCTAGCCTAACTGTCTGCGAATGCTCTGATATGATTGATTTAAGAGTTTATAAGATACTTTTTAAGACTTGTGAATAATTTTGCCTAATATTGTATGATAAATTTATAGGGCCTACAGTGATTACTGTCACAAAGATAATTCATGCAAAACTTTGACAGCTTTGAGTAAACATTTGATCAAACAATTTCCAGGATTCAAATGGACCAACCCACAATGCCTTGAAATTCAGGTGGAACAACCGCAAATTTCCAGGATTCAAATGGACCAACCAACATTTATTTCTCCAAATGACATTTCCTTTGCAAATAACTGAATATAATGTCACCCTAATATCAAATGTATATTTTTGCATTTACACAATTAAAAGTAAAATTTTTTCCATCAATATTGAAAGAGAATTTAAAAAAAATTTGTTTTCTGGACAATAATGAATTTTGGGGTTGGTCCACTCTTGCATAACACCATCCATTTTTATTATTAATTATAGACCTATTTAGAAACATCTTAAGAAATACTAGCCACACCCTCCACGACCTTCTCCCCTCTGTCAATTGCACTGGTCATGACCTGCGCTGACGCTCACATAACCGTGTTCTCGCTAGATTTGATTCCCTTACCAGGCGTGGCTTCTTAGCTAGGATGTTGTACAGTTAGACATATGTTTTGTAGTTGACCTAATTTTCTTCTAATTATCGTTTTCTTTGTATATAAATTATTTCTGACTTTGTAGGCCCTATGTAAAGCGCTGAGCGTTTGCTTGCGTTCAATAAAGAACATTCTTACTTACTTACTTTACTTACTACAATGAGTGCCGAAATGTCAACGACATTGAAGAAGCAGACAAGAGGCGTCGTATGAAGCGCTTATTCATCTCCCATTCAGGGTTTTTCCATATCCAGATGAACACATTGAGGGCCGAAGTGTCAACGACATCACATTGAAGAAGCAGACAACTGGCCATTTGTTAGTCTTACATTTTGACAGACTCAGCCAGTATTATCTTCAGTGCCTCCTGAGCACTCAGTCTTTTTGGTCGTTTAGATGTGCTCATTGTTGCTCAACCATAATTATAGCAACAAAGTCATTTAACCGATTTGAGAAGATATAATATTTAAAAAGTTATGCAACATATAGGTCTGCTTTGGCTAGTTTATTGTTCTGTGTTTTAGGTGTATTATCGGGCGCACACGAATGAAGAATCTTTGCTATAGGCGGAATTATCAATTATTCACAGTGTGATTCTCCTTACAGATTTTAATTTAGTTACGGTTGGTTTTTTATTTTAGTTATAGTTATAGTTAGTATATATTTTTTAGTTATAGCTATAGTTATAGTTAATGGATTTTTATTTTAGTCAAGTTTAGTTACTACTTAGTTACAATAATTAAGGCTATAAGCAAAATCGTGCGTATTAACACGCTGTTTCACAATTTGCTCAGAGATTTGAAAGCCGTTGAAGCATGGGTGCTTTCAGCTTCATGAATACACGAGTTTCCAAAGTAATTGACAAATTGCATAATAAAATATCACATTTTTCGTTCTCATTTATGTCGAATCGTCCATATTGCACTTCCAATTTTTATTTTTTTATTAACGAAAATAATGATGAATTTTCGTTATTGTTATTTTCGTTATAGTTATAGTTAATGATATTTTTTAGTTATAGTTATAGTTATCGTTAACGAAATCATTTTATTTTCGTTAACGAACATTTTCGTTATCGTTAACGAGAATCACACTGATTATTCAGTCATAGAATTTATATAGCCGCTCTTAAAGACCTAATCACAGGCACTCGAACGAATTCATTCATTATTTCATTTTTTTGCGCGATGTTTCAAAAACAGCATCAATCAATCAATCCAAACAATCACTCAGTCGATCAATCGGTCAATCAATCAAGCAATCAATCAGTCAGTCAATAAATCAATCAATCAAATGAAGCGCAATAAAACTTAAACAAAAATATAATAAATTCATACAGGAGGGTGTTGATTGGGGGTCTATTCGGGTGACAAATATTTCGACCTTTCACTATGTTGTGGCCAACTTATTGCGGATCTATCTTCCACCCTCAGCTGTACATGGATGCTACATTTACAAGAGTCGTTCCTGGTAAACTTCAACAATAAATATCGAACAAACTTTATTTGCTAAAAAATTTCAACCTTAACAGCATCGTTACCATCAGCACTGACTATGTGTGAAGTTATCGCTGCATTTACGGAACAGTAACAGCGTCGCAATGTGAGAGTATGTAAAACTTGAATGTACTGAAAACACGAACAAAGTTACAGTAGATTATGTGAAGAATACAAGCAGTGTAATACGAAAAAACAGTTCGATAGAGTTTAAGTGCTTATAACTAGATATAATGAATATTAGAACTACATAAATTGAACTAAAAGTGTCACAAAAACGCACAACAAAAGCAGGGTTCTTGAATATAGCCAGTCCTAGAGCAATACTCAGTTGCTGTGTACCACAGCTCTTTGAATACAAAACTGAATTCGTTCACCAACATTTCAGGTAATTTCTGGTTGACTCATAGATCACGATCGCATGAATGTGAACCTGCACAAACCTTATGTTTCTCCCCATTTAGGGTTAGTTCATGTATTTCTAACAAAGTGTATAAAATAAAGATGTTCCTGACTTAGGCCTATCTCAAATAATCGCGTGAGATGTTCTCTGGTATAACTGGAATTTGTATGGCTTTTCTGAAGTAAAGTTTCCAACATAATTTTGCAGACAGCGAACTTGGGATTCTAACAGGGAGAGTACAACTATGTAAAACTTGAACAGAGTCAAGACACGAACACAGTTACTGTAGATCATGTGAAGTATACAACAGTGTAATAACAAAAACAGTTCGATAGAGTTGAAAACCCTTCTAACTAGACATAAGAATTTTAGGACTACCTAAATGGAACTAAGTGTCACGAAAACGCAGACCAAAAACATGATCCTTGATATTATGTCTAGTCCTACAGGTAGCCTATATACTCAGTTGTACTACACTAAAGCTTCTACTTTGAATACAAATCTTATATGCATGAATTCGTTGGTGCGTATCATCACAGATTGATTGCTCAAGACTTCCATTTTTAAGCTTTGTTCTCCAGCATTTTGTTGTTGAACCTCAACAACGTCAAATATTTCAGGTACTTTGTGGTTGAGACTTTTTGTGTAGATTCAAAGATCGCGAAAATCTGTTTTACAAACCTGACAGAGATGGTTTCTCTCCATTTAGGGTTCATTCATGTAGGCTTATTTCCGGCGGACATACTTCAAAAATAAGCGCGTGAGGCTACCAATAGTAAAACTGGAATTTGTATGGCTGTTCTGAAGTAGCCTATAGTTTCCAACATAATTGTGCAGACTGTGAACTTTTGAAATTTATCTTACAGATTTCAATTAGACAAGAAGTGGGTTTTTTCATGACGTCTAAGACTTGATGCGCGTGAGAACGTTTTCTTACAAATCTGGCAAAGGTATGGTTTCTCTCCAGTATGTGTTCTCGTGTGCCTGTTTAGATGACTTCTATTATTAGTTTTAAACTCACATAATTGGCAGTGATATGGTTTCTCTCCAGTATGCATTCTTGCATGAAGTTTTAGACTAGAAGCGCATGACAACGTTTTCTTACATATCTGGCAAAGGTATGATTTCTCTCCAATATGGTTTCTCGCGTGCCTCCTTAGATGACTTTTCTGATTAGTTTTAAACTCACATAATTGGCAGTGGTATGGTTTTTCTCCAGTATGAATTCTTGCATGGCATTTAAGATGACAAGATTGGTTAAACCGTTTTTGACATGTTTGGCACTGGTATGGTTTTTCTCCAGTATGAGTTCGAACATGATCTCGTAGGTGAGAAGAATGGGAGTAACTATTTCTACATATCTGACATTGGTATGGTCTCTCTCCAGTATGGATTCTAACATGACTTTGTAGCGTTGAAAATCTGGAAAATATTTTTATGCAAAGAATACACAGAAATCGTTTCTCTTCAGAATGGGTTTTTTCATGACGTTTTAGATGTGAATTGTTTGAGAATGTTTTCTGACATATCCCGCAAAGGTATGGTTTCTCTCCAATATGCATTCTAATATGAATCTTTAGACAACTTTCATACGTAGATTTAAACTCACATAACTGACATTTGTACGGCTTCTCTCCGGTATGAATTCTTGCATGACGTGTTAGATGTGAAGATTGGGAAAAATGTTTTTGACACACTTGGCATTGGTAAGGCATCTCTCCAGTGTGGATTCTTGCATGAATACTTAGATATGAAGGCTGAGAAAAACGTTTTTGACATACTGAACATTGGTAAGGCATCTCTCCAGTGTGGATTCTTGCATGAATACTTAGATATGAAGGCTGAGAAAAACGTTTTTGACATACTGGGCATTGGTAAGATTTCTCTTCGGTATGAATTCTTGCATGAAGTGTTAGATATGAAGATTGGTAAAAATGTTTTTACACACTTGGCATTGGTAAGGCATCTCTCCGGTGTGAATTCTTACATGACGTTTTATACTGGAACACCTAGAAAAACTTTTTTGACATATTTTGGCATTGGTACGGTACTACGATTTTTCTCCAGTATGAATTCTTGCATGTATTGTTAGACTTGAAGACTGGTAATAGCGTTTCTGACATATTTGGCATTGGTAAGGCATCCCTTCGGCATGGAGTGCAATAATTATGGGTCCGCAGCTGGACACTTTCTATCCTTTCTTGTGTTGCATTTGCGATAGAATATCCTAATCAATGCTTGAAAGAAATGCTTATCGACATCATGATTATGAAATAACAGAGTTTGTGCTTCAGATATGATTTTTACACAAATTAAGCTAGAGTTGAAAACACTAAAACTCTTGAAGCTTTTCTGGAGTGATAGTTTTGCTCAAGCCCGTCATTTGTTTGCCTATTTCAGGTTGAAGTTCTCAAAGCATGCAGTAGAAACCAAAAATAGTATATTGAGGCCTACTGGGCATTCAGTAGAAATCTAATCTACAAGTTGATTTACTTTTCTCTTGCGTTAATTTACTCACAATGTTACCCTAAAAAAGGATAGTAATATAAAAGACATATTATATGGGAAACTGAACCAGAATTCCACCTGTTTCATCGCCTAAGATACAATATCAATTTTCAAAGACGACTGCAACAAACACATTGAACATGAATTTAAGTCCGTATTCCACTATCTAAACTAGTTATTGAACACTGTGTTTTATTCGTGGTATGCTACTTGCTGGTCATTACCTGAATTAGAACGACTTTAAATCGTGCAGCTAGATACAATGCTGCCCATTATGTTTAGCAGGCTACCATCTTTCTGTGTGGCTCAAGCGAAATTACATTAAACGAGAGGTTGCATGATGGAGAAAGTTGAGGTTTCCTACAGATATCGACGATATCCCAAAATTCCAAAACCCACATATTAAGGTCACATCCATAATCCTCAAAACGCTAAGATTTCTATATCGTATTAAAGGCACTGCTAGACGGGATTAACGAGGCAGGTTGCGTGTGATTAAACAACAGACTGTGAGCGAATAGAATACTCTGCCGTTGTCTCGATTTTTGTTCTCGCCCAATTCATCTCGAGTCCGTAATTTTGCACTTCAAAATTCATTATCACCAATAACAGGACCAGGGTTTCAAATGTTTTACTTTTTTTGAATCAATTGCATATGTCATGTATCTACTAAGCTAGCACTCGATTTAAACCACCTTTATTCTAGGCCTACATTTCAAGAATTATTTGGTAATTGTAATTTGTGTCGAATATTTAGATATGTTTAGGACGTGTTACAAAATTATAATTGTGGTGGTCTCAGTTTCGTCTACAGATTAAAAGTTTCAACACAATGTAATCACGTATTTCGTTATCTGTGGTCGACTGCAAAGTGGCGAATAAAGCATTATCATAAAGAAGGGGACGTAAAGGAGAGGCAGAAGGGAGGAGAAGAGGGAAGGGAAGGAGATTTTTAACCACCACTGTATAGGGCCTACGACAGAGTTACGCCATTGATATCAACATACAATTATCAAGGATGTAAAATGCGTTGAAATTTTTGGCAAAACTCCGAATACCGGTCCCAAATTCTATAACATTGAGAATGTATGTGAAATGGTTACTTACTTCGTGAAATGTCCAAGCACGACGGATAACATTTCCGGTTTCCGGTTTATTTCGAGAAATTCAAATGTTTTGAAGAAATTTCGTAAGATATGGCAGGTAGACCAGCAGCTCCAATAAATATCAATGCAAACGTTTTGTCAGCAGCCGAAGTCGCGGAAATGAAAGTAACTCCGCGAGAATTGTATGCGATTATGTCCGACAAACGTGAATGGTTGCAATGGCTCGCCCGACACCGCTTGATCCGAAACAACGTGGACTGCGGAACGTGTCACCGTCCAATGTCATTAGTCGGTCGAGCTGAATGTAGCGACGGTTTTTCCTGGCGTTGTCGCCAATGCAACACCCGCAGTAGCATTAGAACTGGTTCCTTTTTTGCTAACTGTGAATTAAAAACTGAACAGATACTTATGATGATGTACTACTGGATACACGAAGTTCAGTCAAAACATGTGATGTTATTCGAGAGTCTCGTTAGCTGGGACACTATTGTAAATTATAACAACTATTTCCGTAAAGAATGCTATGAATGGTTTCATACAACTGATCAAATGTTGGGAGGCTTCGATGATGACGGTCAGTCTGTGTTCGTGGAGATGGACGAAAGTTATTTTTTGCGCAGAAAATATCATCGTGGCCAACGACGTCGTGGTCAGTGGGTTGTTGGTTTGGTTGAGCGTGGTAGCGGACGATGCTGGCTGGAGGTCGTTGCCCGTAGAGATGCGCCCACACTTGAGCGCATCATCAGTGATCATGTGTTGCCAGGCACAACGATCGTCACGGACGCTTGGCGTGGTTATCAAAATGTCGGTGCACTGAATAACGGAGTCTATGACCACGCTGTTATTATTCATGCCAATGAATTTGTACATTCTGACGACCACAACATTCACACGGAAAGTATTGAAGGGCTTTGGATGCGGGCTAAGCGTAAACTACGCTATCAGTGTGGTACGAGTCGCGGTCTGTTTGCCAGCTACTTGGTAGAGTTTCAGTGGCGTAACATGCACAAACACAATGTGTTCGGCTGCTATCTCCAAATGCTTTCCATTAACTACCACATTTAGCCTGAAGTTACTAGTTCTTCATGAAACACTGATTGAAAATAGTTCCTAATATTTCTTTTGCTTCATATAAATAAAATTTCTTCTCAAATCAACGCTTTTCAATGTCATAGAATTTGGGACCGGTATTCGGAGTTTTGCCAAAAAATGGCCTTAGCATAAAGAAAGCAGCTTCCTTGTGCAGAGTCAACCGCACAACACTTATGAATCACCTGAAGGAGTATCGGTGTGGTGCAGTTGGAGGGCCGACTCTGCTCAGTCAGACTGAAGAAGGCATAACTGTTCATGCGCTTAAAAAGCTTGGAGAGTGGGGCTTTGGAGTTGATCGTAACCAGTGGTTCGTCTGCAAAAGAAGGCTAGGAAATGTCGAAAGCCAAAACTGAGTTAACAGAAATTGGTAGTGCGTAAACCAGTTTGGCTAAACATTGGCTGTCAGGAAAACCAGTCCCCAGCTAACGATCCTGAGGTCGAGCCGATTTCAACAGGCTGTGTTGTCTCCGAAGAACTGAATTTTCCACCCGGTAAGTTGGTTATAAGATTATTTTGTAACCAGCATTGTTCCTACTTCAACCTGCTATAATTTGCAATAAGACTTAAGTTTATTCTGTAATTATAATCAGCATTGGTCCCTACTTCAATCTTTTATAATCTTTTATCTCTAACAATTCAAACAAGTTTCATGGTCACAATCATGCCCTTTTAGTTGCTTTACAGATAGAATTTATTACTATACTGCTCTTAATTTCTTGCTTAAGCTTGTAATGTTCAGTAAAATGTTTAAGCCTATTCTATATTCACATCAGTTAATATAGGATTAAATTCACTGTTCTACTTGTTGCAGAACCTACTGAGCAGCTACTGAACCAGATGACATTAGCTCAGCAAATGATGGATGTTTCACACAAGGATGTTGGTGATAAGAGTCCATCTCTCGAGGCTTCGACCGTACAGTTTTCAGCGCGCAAGTTCTACAGCGTGCACAAGACTCGCAAGCCATCGAGATATGCACCTGAATAACTATTAAGCTTATAGCAGTCTATAAACTTCAGACTATAACTCATTTGGACACAGTTATATCATGAGTTTGATAGTGTGCATGTTTTTCTTATTAAACTGGTTTGTGAAATCTACCTGAAATAAGCCTTATTATATTATTTTTACTTGTTTTATTTTAGGAAAAACATTTAACTTTACCTTATTTTACACTTTAAGGATGAGCTGAATTGGTTTCCCAGTCACTTTAGTACATGCTCATCATTAATTATACTTGTAATCAACGCGGGGAAACATTGACATAGTGTGTCAATGTTTCCCATACTGTGGGGTAACTTTGACACTTGTGACATGCAAAAGTTAAAAAAAAATTAAAGTATGAAACTATCATATTAGGGTATAATGTTGTGCAATTTGAACAGGGATTTCTTCATAGTTGTTTGCCACTCCAAGTGCTTCCTGCTGTCTAATCATTTTTTTAGTGATGAATGCCATGAAACAAAACATATTTTTTTGCATATTTTTTTCAATTTTTGACACAAATTTTATAAGCATTAGCATAAATAAGATGTGCGATATCTATGCAATCTAATTATTTTTTCTGTAGCTAAATTGATTTGTGTGATGAAAATAAGTGATCAAATTTGAGGAATATAATGTTCCTTTAAACTGAGGCATTACATATTACACTGATGTAAGAGAAGTCAATGTTACCCCAGATATGGGGTAACATTGACATTTTGGGTGATAACACAAACTTACGGAAGTTTCAGTTAATGTGGCACATTAGCACTCAAAATTAATGTAATTTATATGTTGAATAGTGGAGCTGTGTAAAACAAATAATATACATGAACTTGTAATACTGACAACTCCAATATACCGACTTGTTTTACTGGCGGCGTGAGTGTCGGTTAGGGTCAGGTTATGCGTCGTGAGTGTCTGTTACGGTCAGGGTTAGGGTTAGTGTCGTCATTAGAAAACCTGGTAACGTCCGGAATACGCGCAGCATACCCAAAGATACTGTATAATCCTTCATCCTCTGATATTATAAATTTGCCAAATGCAGTTTTAACCGATTACGGAAATTGTTAATATGGGGAAGATATTTACGAAGACCTTTAAGTAAGCATAGATATTGACGAACTAAATGACCGACGGATACGCAAATGCCACAATGTTAAATGAGGTCCGCTAGTTTTGAGACTTTACACTGATAATTTTTATAAGGGGACATTCTAAAGAAAGGGAAAAGCAATTGAAAATTGTGAAAATTGATTGATAATCGATTATTAACATGAATTAATCTTTAAAAGTAGATTTTGTAACCTTACCTCTTGGACTAGGTCGCTGATAATAGTGACGTCATCATTTTTTGGCTCAATACGTTACAAGGAGTTTATAAATTATCGTATTATAAGAGGTGTCAAAATAAAATCGAGTGAATGATTGAGTAAATGATTGGCTTGATTGCCTCGTAATATTTCACGTAAACCTTATCTTCGTCTGATAACGTTGAGCGTCAAAATGAGTTACTTATTTTAAAATTGGCTGCTGAATGTATTGTATATTGTATTTGTATTTGAACACCTGTTATAGTGCCCCTAGGCCCTACCAGATTTCCCATTCAGAGGCGCTCCCGACTACTGCGCGAACGCTGAATCGGAGTTTCACGCCGAAGCGCATGAGCAATTGCGAGTGAAGGACTTGCCCAGGGTCCCTACGCGGCGACTTTGAGGTGGATTCGAACCCTCAACCCTCCAGCTGCAAGGCACCTAGCATACCCCTAAGCCACCGCGCCCCAGTTGTATTGTGATGTGTTGTGTTGTGTGTTGTATTGTACTCCACGTTTATAATGCGACCGAGCCACCCGCAGTAAAGATCCGAGAAATTAATCTCTGATAAACCGACCGACCGGGAAGCGAACCCGGGGCGCCGTGAGACGAGCGGGCTACCAACACACTCGGCCACTCAGGATCCTTAAGTGGGGTATTTATTTTAAAATTGGCTGCTGAATGTAATCCAACAGAACACATTTGTATAGAGCGTCAGAGGCGCTGTGAGCCTACTAGTTGTAATCGTAACTGCAAACGTATCTGTAATCGTAATCGTTATCATAAGCTCCGAATTTCGAAAGCGATATCCTAGATGCAAAGCACTACCTTATTAAAGACACACACTGTTTCCACCGGACTGATAGCTGGGTACACAGTAGGGTGGAGTGAAAATATCTTTTGAGGAAACCTTTTGTAATGGTGATCAAAGTTTCCAGCATGCTTGCATGCTGACTGTTGCCTTGAAGTCCTTGTAAGAACATCCGTTCTTCTCTTCATCCGTCCATCTGTCCGTCATCTCTTCTGGTCGTTTTCACTTTCGTCCTCCCGGCCGTCCTTCCGTCTGTCCGTCTTTCCGTCCTTCTCTCCTTCCGTCTGTTCTTCTGTCCGTAGACACCTGTCCGCCATCGAACTGTCCGTTCATATACATGTCCGTCCTTTGGTCTACCCGTTCTTCTGTCCGAGCGTCCTTCTGTCCGTTCTTATGTCAGTTCGTCATTCCGACTGTCCTGCCGCACTTTCGTCCTTCTGTTTTGGCGCCAGTCTCTCATTGTTCGACTGCAATCGAACGTTTTCCCTCAACGTATAGCGGTAGCGGCGCAGAAGTGTCGGTCGTTCGAACGGACTCAAGTGACTTACGTTTGGTATTCTCCAGTATTCGCTTCCCATCTCTCCACTTCCCATCTCTCCACTTCCATCTCTCCACTTCCCATCTCTCCACTTCCCTTATCTACACTTCCCATCTCCACTTCCCATCTCTCCACTTCCCATATCTACACTTCCCATCTCTCCACTTTCCAGCTCTCCACTTTCCATCTTTCCACTTTCCATCTCTCCACTTCCCATCTCTCCACTTCCCATCTCTCAACTTCCCATGTCTCCACTTCCCATCTCTCCACTTCCCATGTCTCCACTTCCAATGTCTCCACTTCCCATATCTACACTTCCCATCTCCACTTCCAATCTCTCCACTTCCCATATCTACACTTCCCATCTCTTCACTTCCCATCTCTTGATTTCCCATCTCTCCACTTCCCATCTCTACACTTCCCTTATCTACACTTCCCATCTCTTCACTTCCCATCTCTTGACTTCCCATCTCTTCACTTCCCATCTCTCCACTTCCCATCTCTCCACTTCCCATCTCTCCACTTCCCATCTCTCCACTCCCTATATCTACACTTCCCATGTCCCCACTTAACATCTCTCCACTTCCCATCTCTCCACTTCTCATGTCTCCACTTCCTATGTCTCCACTTCCCATGTCTCCACTTCCCATCTCTTCCCATCCCATATCTACACTTCCCATCTCTCCACTTCCCATCTCTCCACTTCGCATATCTCCACTTCCAATGTCTCCACTTCCCATATCTCCACTTCCCATCTCTCCACTTCCCATTACTACACTTCCCATCTCTCCAGTTCCCATCTCTCCACTTCCCATCTCTCCACTTCCCATCTCTCCACTTCCCATCTCTTCACTTCCCATCTCTCCACTTTCCATCTCTCCACTTCCCATATCTACACTTCCCATCTCTCCACTTCCCATCTCTCCACTTCCAATCTATCCACTTCCATCTCTCCACTTCTTCACCAGTTACGTGTTTGTTTGGACGACGTCTGCGATGGAATTCGACGAGAGCTCTATCACCTCGCCCCAACCCACGTGACTAATTCACGTGATCAAACGACTGAGGCAACTGAGGTCAAACAGAAAATTTCTCAGATTCTGCAAATACCAGTTTAGTCTAAGAACTACTGTAGCGCCAAGGTCATAACGATAAAGATATCAGTCGATGGTCGCTACTGTACAGAATCGCTGTGCATAACGAATTTCCGAGGTAAATCAGGTTGAAAGTCATGAAGGGAGTCGAAGGAGACACGAAAACAGCCTACGGAGGAAATGAGTTCAGGATCTGGTCAGAACAGTCGCATCAGGGCGAATTTTCGCCGGAAGAGAGCTCCAGAGTCTTGTCTAAATATGGTGACTTCAGCCCCCGTCCCACTGCTTCACCTGACCACGAGGGCGGTTGATAACTTTATCCCAGACAATGGTACCACTCTAGTGGAAAGGGTGAATGTGGGATTTTCTATCAGAGTGATAAGTGGATGTATGTGCGCTGGAGTAGACGAACAGACAGGAACAAACATACAGGAACAGACAGAGATACAGGAACAGACAGAGATACAGAAACAGACAGAGACACAGGAACAGGAACAGACATAGAGCTTAGTAGCTTACAATAATATAACTTCATAATATTATACATACATGTTATTTTAATATGCTATAAATGTGTAACACAGGGACATATCGTCACGCTGACCTTACTGGTTGCGTAACGGTCTCAGCTGCGATCTGCCAGTGATAACAATCTAGAACGGTCGGAGAAAGCCAGAAGATCCAGGGTAAGGCATTCACCATAATTATCTGGTCCAACATGCAGGCTGAATAGTTCAAAGTAAAGGAAATGTTCTGCCAGTTGCGTTAGGAATCCTGAGAAAACGCTCGATCGTTTCTAAAGGATTTTGAAGACTCATTTGTTTATGGCATCTGTTATAGCAGCTGATTAATAAAGCGCATTTATAACGCGTTTAGTCACATTTTTGAACTTCACAAATCGACTCCTAATAAAAATCAAAAGAAATTGTTCAGCACTATTATATTACGGCCTAAGTTTAGATCTGCGGGATAAGGTACTGGGTTGTTGTTATATCAAAGAACAATACATGTAGTCTGATTAGGCTAGTTTATTGTTCACATTGTTTTAACTGTATTATCGGGCGCATACGAATGTAGAACCTTTGCTATGACCAATTATCATTATTTGATCAATGTTTGTTGCAATTTTTCAAAATTAATCAACTCAATCAATCAATCAAACAATTAATATTAATCAATAATCCAACTAACAATCAATCAACCAATCAATCAAAAACCAACCAATCAACCAACCAATCAATCAATCAATCAATCAATCAAATCGAAATAAAACTTAAACCCAAAGAAAATACATTCATACAAGAGGAGATGATTTATAGTGACTTATTCGGGTGACAAATATTTTAACCGCTCACTAGCCTATGTTGTGGGAAGTATTATTGCGTATGCTTCCACCATCAGCTGTACTACAATTTCAAGATTCGTTACTGGTTAACGACGACAAATAAAGATCGAACAAACTTTATTTGCTAAAACATTTAAAGCTTAACAGCATAGTTACCATCAGCACTGACTATGTGTGAAATTATCGTTGCAATTAATTTGTGATTGCATTTACGGAACAGTACCAGCGTGAGAGTACGCCTATGTAAAACTTGAACTGAGTGAAAAAACGAACAAAGTTGCAGTAGATCGTGTGAAGTAAACCAGCAGTGCAATAACAAAAACGGTTCGATAAAGTGCTTATAACTAGCCTACATAAGAATTATAGACCTACCTAAATGGAACTAAAGGTGTCACCAAAAACGCAAAACAAAAGCAGGGCCCTTGAATATGTCCAGTCCTGCAGGAATACTCAGTTGTAGCCTACTGTACTAAAGCACTTACTTTGAATACAAAACTGAAAAATTCTGATATATAATTACAGATGGGTAGTCACACACTTCCAATATCATTCGTGCGTATAAACACTTCCATTTTTATTCTTTGTTCTCAAACATTTTGTTGGTGAACGTCAACAACGTCAAATATTTCAGGTAAATTCTGGTTGAGACCTTCGTATCTTCGTAGAATCGAATATCGCGAAAATGTGTTTTACAAACCTGATGGTTTCTCTCCATTTATGGGTTCATTCGTGCATATCCTACGAACGGCATGCATATGTATCCTGTAAAACTTTAAATAATCTCTGGTAAAACTGGAATTTGTATTTGGTGTTCTGAAGAATAGTTTCCAACTGAATTTTACAGACATCAGCCAGAGTGGATTTTTTCATGACGCCTTAAACTTGATGCGCATAAGAACGTTTTCTGGCATTTCTGGCAAAGGTACGGTTTCTCTCCAGTATGTGTTCTCATGTGCCTCCTTAGATAACTGTTATCATTAGTTTTAAACTGACACAATTGGCAGTGGTATGGTTGCTCTCCGGTATGAATTCTTGCATGGCATTTGAGATGAGAAGATTGGATAAACCGTTTTTGACATGTCTGGCATTGGTATTGTTTGTCGCCCGTATGGATTCGAACATGATTTCGTAGGTGAGAAAATTGGGAATAACTCTTCTTGCATATCTGACATTGGTATGGTCTCTCTCCAGTATGGATTCTAGCATGACTGTGAAGCACTGCAGCTGTGGAAAACGTTTTGTTACAAAGAATACACAGAAATGGTTTCGCTTCAGAGTGGGTTTTTTCATGTCTTCTAAGACCTGAAATGCTTGAGAATGTTTTCTGACATGCCCGGCAAAGGTATGGCTTCTCTCAGTATGTGTTCTCATATGACAAGTTAGATTATGTTCATACTTAGATTTAAACTCACATAACTTGCATTTGTACGGTTTCACTCGGGTATGAATTCTTGCATGAAGTGTTAGAGATGAAGAATATGAAAAACGTTTTTGACATATTTGGCATTGGTAAGATTTCTCTCCAGGATGAATTCTATTATGGTTCTGCAGCTGGAAACTTTCTACCTTTTTCATTTTAAAGTTCTGTAAGTATTCAATAAAAATCTAAAATTCTTCATTTACTTTTATCTTGCATTATTCATATAATTAGCCTAAAAAAGCATCAAAGTCGTAATAGAAAAAAAACTTACAATTATGGGAGACAGAATCAGAATTCCGCCAGGACGATCGCCTACGACACAATATCGAATTGCAAAGACAATTACAACGAACGCATTGAACATGAACTAACAGTCTGTATTCCACAATCTGAAATGGTCCTTGCACACTGTAGTCAAACGAATGCACATTTACTTTAACATCTGGCCCCGCGTAACCAGTAGGCCTTCATGTCCAATCATTGCCTTATTATTTCATTTTGTGTTGTTCTGTACTTTAAAATGTTACATAAATAAATGATTGATTGAATGTATTGATTAAATTAGATGATTTTGTGTGTAATACGTTTTTAGTTAGGATTATAATATTAAATTCTATTGGCTGTCTTTCTTCTCCTATCTGTACTTTTGTTACATGTTTATGTGTCCCTATTTAGCGGGAAACATGATCCATTCTGGGCTTCCATGTAGCCAGTACATGTAAAACCGTTGCCTCATTGTTCGTTTTCTCTTCTGATGGTTACAGAAATAAATAAATGATTGATGTGAAAATCACATTTAGCTTATTCTACGAAAGAACCATATAGGATTTCTTCAATTTTATTAATTTTTCTTCGTTTCACAATCCGTCAAAACGTAATAGAACTTTGTGAATACGCGACATGTCTAGAAAATTGAGGTCAATTAACATAATCAGGGAAATAAAAATAATAAAATAAAGCGAGTTTGCTTCAATAGACAGTTGTAGCAGAATTATTTTTCATGAGAGGCAGTGGCGGTGCTAGGGAAGACAGGGAGGGCTTAGCCCCTAACTGTGGCTAGCCCCACCCCAAAAAAGTTGGGAATCACTGCACATCACAGGGAGGAGGGGACAAAAAGAAGGGCTTGAGCTTTAGCTTTCCTCCCCCAACGAGAAATCCTGGCGCCTCCACTGCTGAGAAGCAACCGATTTATACAAGACATAAAAGTGCGAATTTAGGCTAAGCATATCTGCGTGAATGAGAAAGTGCGTGAATTTCTTTTGCGAAAACAAATCATAAATCAGTTCTTGATGACACTGTTGATACCCAGAGCATATTCCACATGCCCTTAAGTAACGAGTTGCAGCAGTTCTAGATAATACCAACTGAACAATAATGATGATGGTGATGGTGATGATGATGATGATGATGATAATAATAATAATAATAATAATAATAATAATAATAATAATAATAATAATAATAATAATAATAATAATATTAAGAATAAAAATAAGGCAAAACACACCGTAGTAGCACAACATGAAAAACAAAAAAAACAATGAAGACCTTTCCGCATGAATTTGCAGCAGAAGTCCCTTTTCAGTAAATAAGTGAGGACCCTTTAGTAAAATTTCTAACCAAATTGCCAGATACCGACTAAGAACGAAAACATACGCGCCGAGGTTTAGATGCTTTCGCCCTTGATAGCGATATAGCCTATTAGGGTTGTAAAATGCGTTGAAAGTTTTGATATGGAGAAGATATTTAGGGAGATAATGGAGATTACTCTTAAGCAGACTGCATATCGACGAACTAAACGATCGACGGATATTCAAACGCCTAAAATGTGCTAATTGCGGTCGGCTAGTTGTGATACTTTACCCTGATAATAGTAACTATAAGGGAACATTCTACCGGAAGGAAAATCAATTGCAAATTTCAAATACTGATTGATAATCGACGACTAACATGAATTAATTTAAAAAAAGTAGATTTGCAACGTTACCTCGTAGACGAAGTCACTGATAAGTGACGTCATCATTCTTTGTGCTCATTAAGTGAGCAAGGAGTTTATATCGTATCATAAGAGGTTAAATTCACTCTTGCTGCGGTTTTACAGTTGGAATTCAGAATTTTACATTGCACTAAACTAGCGACTTTAATATATTCAAAAACATTTAACACACGTGACACATCAATGCCAAATTAATATTATAGGCTGTTTTACATGTACATTAAATGTAATGTCATTTTATAAATTATTTATTGTCTTTTAGCAATCATTGATACTAGTTAAGTCGTGTATTCGAACATATCATTTTTAGTCTCTGAAATGAGTTTATTATTGTACGAAATGAGTAGGCTATATTATTGGAATCATAGATATAGGCCTAAAAGTAAGTTATCTGAGATTGAACCACAAATAATTGTGACCCTTAACTATTAATCAAATAGGGCCTACTTACACTTTGACCCTACATCGCAAACTTTAGCAAATCATGTTTCTATCTTTTCAGTGCTATAAGTCACATAAGCTCAACTCTTAGCCTGCTTGATCTCTTCTTGTCTACTCTCGCCTGGAGAACGCCTACTCAGTCTTGGTAGCCTAATTAAGAAATCGAAAATGTTGGTGGTAATTGTAGGCCCTCTATCATCGCAAATAAACGTGTTTACTATAGCTGTAGCGATGATAGGACCTACTTGGATTCAAACTTAATTTTATTTTTAGAAAGCTTGTGTTAAGACCTAAATCTGGTCATATTGAAAGTGGGTGGGAAATACCTTCAGACAGACTTACTGGCCAATTGACTTGCTGAATAACTGATTGGCTGACTGATTGGATAGGTCACTAACACATTCAATTACAAACTGACTCACTGTCTGAATCACAAGCTGACTGACTGATCTACTCGCTCACACAATCACTCACTCACTCACTCACTAACCAACCCATCCAGACACTCACTCGCAAACGGAGTAATTCACCGACTGGAAGGAGCTATTTGATTCAAAACCAGTTTTACGGATTGAAAAATGACAAGTGGGGTATTTTGAATGCTTCATTTATTCCCTTAGTTTTAAACACTGTATTTTAAGATGATACAACGTAATTAATTTCTGTCTAGTAAAGTAAATGATTTCAGCGTCTTCTCGAATATCGAATTTCTAAAAATGCTTAACATAATTTTGCGAACAGTGCAACTTCCGTGATATTTTCGACCTGAAACAAACAAGAGAAACCTTTAATTGTCATTATTAAAGTAAACTGTTAGTCTTCATAAAGTGTTGCTGGAGCTATTTCTAATTAAATGCTTTCAGTACCACTATCGTAAATGATTGTTACGTAATTCAATTTAGGTCCTATTTTCATTTTCCACCACGGGTGCTCATTTAAATGCCAGCACTTCTATTGTTTATTAACTAAGTAAGTATATTCTTTACTAAACCAATTGCATATCCGCTCTCTGGTGTACATACGTCTTAATAACAATCAACTGTCATTACGGGTACAACATTCTTACAATAAACGTCTTGCACTGTAGATTATCTACAAGAGATAAACAATGGTCGTGCGATCGCGGTCTCAGGGTATAATATTGCTGGGGCTTTTGGTGGAAGACTGGAAGTAAACTACGCAGTAAGTGGCCCTGGTTCATCAGGACCGCTGAGAAAAGACGGGTGTCAGCTTCTAGACAAAGTCGCTCAAATGTTGGGTAGTCGTCAAGAAGGTACCGGAGGCGGATTAGCTTGCTTATTACTGACTGGAGTCGGCATCTATCCTGTTGTCCCGCAAACCACCACCATGACGGGGTAGCATAGAGTAAGCGAACCACTGTTGTTGCACGTACTACATCCAAGGGCGTAACTTTGCCCCAGAAAGTGGTGGTGACCAATCCTCTTCTCCTGTACTACAGGAAAGCTAGCTAAGAGCAAGTCACCGGCTCATTCACAAGCGCTGGGTTAAGTCAGAGGGTTGTCCAGAGAGTGTTCGATGGTGTTCCAAGTCCAGTTGTAAAGGAACTATATATAAGTAGTATATTATATTCGGGCCTAAGTTTAGACCTACAGGATAAGGTACTGAGTTGTAACATCAAAGTACAATTTTAGGTCTCATTAGGCTAAAATCAATCAATCAATCAATCAAAATGAAGCGAAATAAAACTGAAACCCAAATATGATAAATTCATACAAGTTGATTAACAGGGCCTATTTGGGTGACAAATAATTCGACATTGCACTATGTTGTCGGCAATTTACTGCGGATCTATCTTATGCCCTCTGCTGTACGTGCATTTCTAAGAGTCGTTACGGGTAAATATGACAAATAAAGATGGAACAAACATTATTTGCTAAAACATTTCAACCTTAACAGCATCGTTACCATGCATGAGCAATTACTTTCTGATTGCAATTACTGAACAATAACAGCGTTAAAGTATGTCTATGTAAAACTTGAATTATGTGAAAACACGAAGAAAATTACAGCAGATCATGTGAAGAATACCTGCAATGCAATTTTAACAAAAACAATTAAGGACGGAGAGACAGAAGGGCGGATATAAGAACGGACAGAAGGACGAACTGAACTGGCAGAAGGACGGACAGAGAGAAGGGGGAGATGGGCAGGTCTCGTCCTGGACGTTCTCGTCTTAATAATATCCATAATCAACAAATGTCTGAAAATCTGTCGAAGTCATGCTGTGTTTTAAATCGGCCTACTCGCAAAATTATTTAAATATAGAATCGCTACGGGAGTTTAGTGCAATTTAAATTTCTTCTGATATCAAACTGTAAGACTGCATCAAGAATGAATCTGACACCTCTTATAATACGATATGAACTCCTTGGTCACGTAATGAGCACAAAGAATGATGACGTCACTATTATCAACGACTTGGTAAGGTTTGAAATCTACTGTTTAAAAATTAATTAATATAAATCGTCGATAATTAATAATTTTTCGCAATTTTCAATTGCTTTTCCTTTTCAGTAGAACGTTCACTGATTCAAATTTTCATTGCAAAGTCTCAGAAGATAGCGGGCCGCAATTAATATTGTGGCGTTTGCATATTCGTCGTTCGTTTAGTTCGTCAATATGTAGGTCTGGGCTTTTTAAGGGTAAACCAAAATAAATCTACCTCAATTTAGTTTCATATAAAAAATTTGACGCGTTATAACCTTGAAAATTTTACGTTGATATCAATGGCGTAACTCTACGTACACAGTGCTCCGTACAAAATAATCTCCCCCATGTCCTCTGCCCTTCCCATCTTCACTCTCCTTTACGTCCGTCTTCCCTATGATTGTTTTGATAAACTTTAGGGGAGATTGTCCTTAGCATTAAGTCCATTTTTTACATTTTAATGCATACAATTTATTGGTATTAGTCCGTAGTACATATATTTTGTTGCCATTATCAGAAAGAGCAACTTTAGTCAATCGAATGTGATATATATTGCTACATTATTGCAAGAATAAACCACTAAAAATTTAGTATTTTCCTCACTGGAAAAAATCGTCCCAATGCAGGCCACTATGGCCTGCATTGGGACACTGCTTGCTGAGCGTTGTATCAAGCAACTGATCATGTTCTAATCATGTTCAATAGAGTGTAACAGATCGTATTGCAGTTGATTGATGACAGTCTGTTTCACAGTAGCTATACAGTAAAGTATTACTATTTGTCCCTTAAGAATCTCAAGATCCATTGTCAATTTAAAATCTTATTATTTTAGGTTAAGAGTGTCCTGCATTGGGTCAGTTTTTTCATTTTAATGCATAAAATTGGTGTTAGTAGTAGTAATGTATTTTGTTGTCACCAAACTATTATTTAGTATACGTCTACAGTGAAGTCATAAAACATACAGCAAAATTATTTAAATTTAATTTTCTATGAATGGCCTATATTGGGTCTGTCCCAATGCAGGCCATCAGTGCATGTCCCAATGCAGGCCATCAATGGCCGGTTACCTATTTTTCAGATAATACAAAAGGTAACAAGCATATGACCTCCAAATTTCACCATATGCTTTGCAATATACTGTCCTAAATAGTTCACAGACATTTTTGGCTAAATTAGCACAAGATATTTAATGCATTTGCTGAGACTGTAAGAGTAAAAATTTACTTTTTTAACCTGAACCTAATTGAGATTTGCAATATCTCTGTCAAAAGCTGTTTAATTCGCGGCATAAGACTTTGATCATTCTCTACATCAAAAATACGTCGCTGGGCGACGCCACACGCGATAATATATAACCACGGCTTAGATACCACCACTGTCCCAATGCAGGACATTACGCCCAATACAGGACATTCTCCCCTACAGTCGACCTCAGATAAGAAAGTTAAATGTCATGTTTATATTGTGTTTCATAACTGTTAATCTGTAGACGACAATGGGAACAACACAATAGAGCTAAAGCTGCAGTACAACTCGTAGCTCGTGAATCAGCTAAACTTACTTCAAGCCAAAATAACGATATGCAAAAGTGGTGATGACTGCCACCGCCACTTTTGAAAGTAATGATGAACGGACTCCACCGTTACAATAGAATGTTACGCCTAGTATGGCTGTAAATGGCTATGAATCCGGCATGTATTTTGAATTTTTCATTTCATTTGGTTTTCTACCTCAAATTGTAGCTTCTCCCGTGGTTCTTCAGTTCTATGCATAGATATCATAAGCAAGGTCTTAACGATTTGACTGATTCTTCGTATAAAGATTCATAGAAATCTAAGCAGGAGCTTAGGCTTACAACTCTATCGCAGCAGTAAAGCTTATTCTTCCTGCTTTGGCTACGAGCTTCAAGACTGTTGACATCTGTTCTTGAAATAAATGGGCCATCATTGACATACTGGATATGTAGATTGTGTGCGTGTTTGCGCTACTGAAATCTAGAAAATTTACGGCACATTGCTTTGCAACATAGGCCTAAACATATATTAAATATTCGACAAAACTACCAAATAAGCCTAATTCTTGACACGTAGAATAAAATGTAGATTAAATCGAGTGCTAGCTTACTAGATGCATGAAATATGTAATTATTCAACAAGAATTGCAACGCTTTAAACTCTGGTTCTGTAATTGGAGATAATGAATCTGGAAGCGCAAAATTATGGACTCGAGATCAATTGGGTGAAAACAAAAATCGAGACAACGGCAGAGTATTCACTCGTAGGCCTACTCTGATTTAGTCCTCCGCACCTGCCTCATTAATCCCGTCTAGCATTGCCTGTAATACGAGATGGAAGTCTTAGCGTTTTGAGGTTTAAGGATGTGGCCTTATTATGTGGGCTTGGGAATTTTGGGATAACGTCAATAACTTTTGGAAACTTAATTTTCACCATCATTCAACTTCTTGTGGTTTAATTTCGTTCAGCCATGCAGAAAGATGGCCTGCTAAACAAAATTAACAGCATTGAATCATGCTGCAAGATTTTAACGCGTTTTAATTCAGGTAATGACCAGCAAATAGCATACCAACGAATTAAACATAGTGTTCAAGGACTATTTTAGATAGTGGAATACGCAGGGTGATAATTGCCGGGGGTTGGGAGGGGGGGAGTCAACCTCTTAGTCTTTCTTAGTACCTATTGTTAAGTCTTCATTGCACACCCCAACTCCACATGGATGAAAGTCTGACCCCAGTCTCTTTTCTATAATTCTCATACTGGGAATACGGACTGTAAATTCATGTTCAATGTGTTTGTTGCAATTGTCTTTGCAAATTGATATTGTGTCTTAGGCGATCAAGCTGGCGGAATTCTGATTCTGTCTCCCATAGATGTCTTTTATATTACGAGTACGATGCTGTACTGTTTTAGATTTCTACTGGCTGCTTAGTGAGCTAAATACTGAAAAGGCAAACAACTGGCAAGGTTGAACAATAATTTCAGTCCACAGAAACTTACAAGAAGTACATAGTTTTCAACTCTGGATTTGTGCAAAAATCATAGCTGAAGCACAAACTCAGACAATTCATAATCATTAACGATGTCGAAAAGCATTTCTTCCAAGCATTCATCAGCATATTCCATCGGAAATGCAGCACAAGAAAAGATAGAAAGTTCCCAACTATGTCAGAAATCATTTGTGCTGGATAGTCATACGAAGGAAAACAAGAAAAGCTATTCTAAAGCAAAGACACACGAATGCGAGTTTTGCAAAGAAATATTTCCGCACATCTGTGACCTACAGAAGCACATGAGAATCCATACTGGAGAAAAAGCACATTTTTGCCTGGCATGTGGCAAAACATTTGCATACTCTTCGAGTCTGCAGACACATACTAGGACCCATACTGGAGAGAAACCGTTTCAGTGCGAAGTATGTAAACAAATATTCGCTCGTTCTTGCAGTCTACAGAACCATGTTAGAATCCATACTGGAGAGAGACCTTATCAATGCCAAGTATGTCAAAAGCGTTTCTCCATATCTTCAAATTTAAAACGCCATGAAAGAATTCATACTGGAGAGAAATCTAACCAATGTCAAGTATGTAAAAAACGTTTTTCCAGATGTTCAGATCTAATACGTCATGCAAGAATTCATACTAGAGAGAAACCGTTCAGATGTCAGTTATGTGAGTTTAAATCTAACTATGAATATAGTTTAAAGAGTCATATGAGAACACATACCAGAGAAAAACCATACCTTTGCCAGATATGTCAAAAAACATTCTCATCATATTCAGGTCTGAAAAGTCATGAAAAAACCCACACTGAAGAGAAACGATTTCTGTGTATTCTTTGTAATAAACCACTTGCTACATCTTCAACTCTGCAAAGACATGTTATTATCCACACTGGAGAGAGACCATATCAATGTCAGATATGTAAAAAGAGTTATTCCCAATCTTCTAACCTACGAGATCATGTTCGAATCCATACTGGAGAAAAACCATACCAATGCCAGGCATGTCGAAAACGGTTTTCCAATATTCTAGTCTTAAACGTCATGCAACAATTCATACCGGAGATAAACCATACCACTGCCAATTATGTGGGTTTAAAACTAATAAGAAATGTAATCTAAGTGCGCACAACAGAGCACATACTGGAGAGAAACCATACCACTGCCAAGTATGTGAGTTTAAAACTAAGAATAAAAGTAATCTGAATATGCACAGGAGAACACATACTGGAGAGAAGCCATACCTTTGCCAGATATGTAAGAAAACTTTCTCATGCGCTTCAGGACTGAGAAGTCATGAAAACACCCACACTGAAGAGAAACGATTTCTGTGTATTGTTTGTAAAAAAACGTTTTCCACATCTTCAACCCTACAAATTCATGTCAGAATCCATACTGGAGAGAGACCATACCAATGTCAGATGTGCAAAAAGAGTTTTTACATGTCTACTGACCTACGAACTCATCTTCGAACCCATACCGGAGAAAAACCATACCATTGCCAGGCATGTCAAAAACAGTTTTCGCGATCTTGGTGTCTTAAAAGTCATGCAAGAATTCACACTGGAGAGAAACCATACCACTGTCATTTATGTGAGTTTAAAACTAATTGTAAAAGTAATCTAAGTGGGCACAGCAGAACACATTCCGGAGAGAAACCATACCTTTGCCGGGCATGCCAGAAAACCTTCTCATGCGCTTCAGGACTGAGGAGTCATGAAAAAACCCACAACGTGTCGTGCTCAAGTTTGTGAATGCAATTATTCCAAAGCTCACAGTCTGCAAAATTATTTTGGTGTCCATACTTGAAAAAGCCATACAAATTCCAGTCACACCATAGAACATCTCACGCGATTATTTAAGAAACATTTTATGCACTTCGTTAGGTATACACGAATGGAGAGAAACCATCAGGTTTGTGAAAAAAACATTTTCGCGATCTTCGAGTCTACGAAACGAAATTCTACATTATCGTTTACGAAGAACAGAATCCAGATTTTTTGAAAATATTTTACGTTGTTGACGTTCACCAAAACAGTTGAACAACGAATGAAATGGAAGTTGTTGAGCACTCAATCTACATGATGACATGCACGAACGAATTCATGCAATTTATCAGGTTTATATTCCAAGTAAGATCTTCTGTAGGGCTTTTTATTCCTGTAGGATTGGACATATTCAAGGGCCCTGCTTTTGTTTTGCATTTTTATGACACTGTCTTTTTGTTCAATTTAGTTAGGCCTGTAATTCTTATGTCTAGTTATAAGCACTTTAACTCTTTCGAAATGTTTTGTTGTTGCACTGCTGGTATACTTCACATGATCTACCCTAATTTGTTCGTGTTTTCATTCAAGTTTCACATGGACGTACTCTCATGCTGTTACTGTTCCGTATTATAAATGCAATCGAAAAGTAATTGCGACGATAATTTCACAATGCTGAAGGTAACGATTCTGTTAAGGTTGATATGTTTTAGCAGAATAAAGTTTGTTCGATGTTTATTTGTCATTTTTAACGACTCTTAGAAATGTAGCATCTATGGACCCCATTCTGCTCAACTCCTTCTCGCTAATTGTCAAATTGATCTTTTCTTGAACTCCTCTAAAACCCAGCTAATTTGGTTTGGGACTCCTCAACAGCTGAAAGGTCATTACCTCTTAAAGGTTTTACCTTTTCGTCTAGTGTCCGTCTCAGGGCTATTCGCAAATCTGTTTCATCTTCGACCTTTACCTCAATTGTCCACGCTTTCGTCTGCTCTCGATAGGCTACTGTAATTCTCTCCTTGTTGCCAGGGAACCAGTGGGCAGAGGCAGATTTTAATGCTTCCATCTAGCGTATAATATCATATAAAGCTTGTTTATAGAAAGGGTTTTGGTTTGTTACGATAATAAGCTGATTAAAGATAAAAAACGATTTTGAGCCGAATCGATTTCTCCATTCTGTCGCTATTAAACCTCAAGAATTGAAGGTCATCTTGTTCAAATGTTAATAATTTTGTTTTTAATTCTGTAAGCCACTATATATGTTGACAGTTTTGTTATCGAAATCCATTGTCCAATTTAGGCCATGCACTCTGAGATGTTTATCGACCGCGGTTGTGTCGGGGTAAATTCGGCCACTAGGACGAATTTACCCAAGAGGTGTTAGGGATGGTGCACAGTTCCTATTTTAATATTTTAAATGTTATATTATATACCCAGTTACCAAGTTTTAATTTGAAAAATAATTTTATAGAGTAGCCTAATTTTACTATACATTAGATGCCAAAAACTTAGAAAAAGAAAGTCAAGCGTTATTCGAGGACAGTGAACATATAGGGGCCTAATATTGTGGCCTATTATATAACTGATTGTATATATATAATAATGATAGTTTATGCTTTACTTGATATTAAAATTTGTTGACTGCTAAAATGAAACAAACTCTCAAATAAATTTTATTTGTGATTTTGTTTGATTTTAGCAGTCGACAAATTTTAATTTATTACAAAAATTTAAAAAAATTGGCCGAAATTACCCCGGCTTCCCCTATTGGTAGCCTACTCGTAGTCGTAGTCGTAATCGCAATCGCAATCGTAAACGTCAAATTTCAAAGGGTCTACGCTGAAGCAAAGCGCAAAGCTCCAGTTTATAATTATTGAAGGGACACACCTTTTCCCATCTGACTGATAGCTGCCTAAACAGCGCCTCTGAGAGGAACTTAAGACGCGTTATACAAATGTTCTGTTAGATTACATTCTCTTGTCAGAGATCGATGACCAATAGAGCTTGAGTGTCCTTTTGATAAGGCAATGAATGATATCAGATCGACGAATGGCTTAGCGGTTGAGACTAGGCCTAATCGTACTCTTAGCCAACTGGCTAAACAAACATTGTTTATCTTTTCAAGATAATCACTGCGATAAATAATTATATGACTTAGGGGCCCTAACATTTATAAGTTCGACACTTGGTTCTCGTCCTACGTTCTGGTCTTAATATCTCATATCTTTTTAAAAATTGCAACGAATGTCTGAAAATCTGTCCAAGTAGGCCTACTCGCATAGCCTACTTATTTCAATATGAAATCGCTACGGGAGTTTAGTGCAATGTAGACTTCTGATTCCCAACTGTAAGATTGCATCAAGATGATGATGATGATTCCAGTTGTTTAACGACGTCCTTTGGCAACTATGGCCGCTGACGTCTTAGTGTTTTTAATGTATTTCATTTTTCTTGGCCCATTGGCTCTTTTATTGTAATTCTCATTTCTCCCTTCTTTTTCTCTCTTTTTCTATTTTTTCCCTCTTTTTTGGTATTTCTCCATCTTTTCTCATTTTTTTTCCCTTTGGCCTTTCTGGCTCTTTTTTTTCTTTGTGGCTAATTCAGCTCTTTTTTGGCTACTTTAGCTCTTTTTGGCTATTTTAGCTCTTTTTGGCTGTTTCAGCTCTTTTTTTTCAAACATGTTTACAAAGTTATTTACAGTATTTCTAGGTTTTCTATAATAACATCCTATCCTGTTTTCAAACAGAATCTCAGTAGGGGAGACCGGGGCTATATGTTACAATTCCCACTTTTTTGTAAATTGGCTGTTTCTCAGCATCTGAGTTTTTCTAAGACCAAGGGGGTTTAGTACTTCATTATGTTACACAGAAATTGGTCACAGTAGATTTTGTTAATAGTTAACGAATTTTGTGCAATATTGGTTTTAGGCGAGCTACTGGAATGTAACAAATAACCCCGATGGAGGGGTTACATGTTACATTCCCCGGGGTTGCAATGTTACACAGGTAAAATTGAAATTTTACAGTAAATGTAAAGTGATTATTAAACAGGAACATCACTAACAATATAAAAGATTATTAAACCGTTTTTTAGATTTTTATAAGTGTCGCTGTTTTTCGTAACTGAACTCTTTTTGCGGGTTTTCGGAGCAGATTTCTTCGGCGCAGATTTTTTCCTTTGGTGTTGGTCATACTCGTAGATCCATTCTTCGCTAGTTTATTGCTTAAGTTTTCCTTGCACCTGGGTCGACTCGTTTCTTTTTGTTTCGATGTGCCTCGGCCAGTGCGTTTTTCACTGGAGTGTCGGTCAGTATCGAAGATTTACCACGCTTTCGACCACCTGGTTTCTGCACTCGAGGCTCAGCAACAGGGAATGATCGAATGATCTGTGGTGTGATGTGACAATACTGATATAATATCTAATATCTTTTTCTTTAATAAGCGCCTGACAAACGCACTGCGCTGTACATTTACATGTTATGCAATTGAAATCTTAACTACTAACAGAACAGACAGCCTGTAATACAACGGCGCTAATAGCAGCCTACAAAGCATATCCGCCCAACGGGGGCTCGAACTCGGTACCTCTCGGTCTCTGTGCCAGATGTTATCCAAAGCGCCACGGATCAGTCACAGCACCACTTCCTGAACAAACAATTACCTAGTGCCCGTTGCAGTTACAGGGTAGCCTACAGCCTAATCATAATGACATAGCGATCAAGACTTATTGGCCTACATAGGCCAATAAGCCAATAGCACAAGTTAATAATACGGGGCTATATGTTACAAATGTAACATATAGCCCCTAGGCACATCTTCGCAAACAACAAGCTTTTACACATAAAACGGTCAAGCTACATCGCTAGTAATATTCTGTTTATAAACACATATCACCATACCACCAACACGCAGAATATGACAACCGAAGTACTAAAACTGGCCGCAGAAATAACAAAAATGCGCACTTACCTCTGAAAAAAATATCTGCTCAAAAAACGTTTATTTGCTCTAAATTGATCACGCTGTCAAATATATCAACAGCTCCGCCATTATACCTGCAGGCTAACTGTGCGCATGCGCTAGAACATAGATATTTACTACAAATAAGTAAACACCATAGATATTATCGTATAACATATAACCCCCTGTAACATATAGCCCCGGTCTCCCCTACATTATGTGTAATTTATACATACATGTATCAGTTACACATTTAATTATAACATACATCTATTTATAATAATACATCTTTAAGTTAGTTACATAACAGGATAACTTAATTAAGAGTGAATCTTACACCTCTTATAATACGATATAAACTCCATGTTCACAAAATGAGCACACGGAATGACGACGTCACTAGTTTCAGCGACTTACACAGTTAGAGTATTCTACTTGGTAAGTTTTGAAATCTACTGTTATGTTTAATCATTAATTTATAGTTATCGTCGATAATTAATAATTTTCTCTATTTTTCAATTGCTTTTCCTTTTCAGTAGAACGTTCACTGATACAAATTATTATCATTGTAAAGTCTCAGGGGCCTCAATTAATATTGTGGCGTTTGCATGTCCGTCTTTCATTTAGTTCGTCAATAATATGTAGGCTTGGGCTGCTTAAGGGTACCAAAATAAAATTCCCTAGATATTTTTTATTGAGCATCTATCAAGGGCGTAACTCTGCCGCACACTGTGGTGATGACAAATTTCCTACCCTTCCCTCTGCCCTTACCATCTCCCTCTCCTTTTCGTCCCCTTCTTTTTAATACTTTATTCGCCACTTTGCAGTCGACCTCAGATAACAAAGTAAACTTACATGTTTACATTGTGTTTCACAACTGTTAATCTGAAGGCGACACTGAGACCACCACAGTAGAGTCAAACAGTCCCTCATGAATTATTGGCATGCGGCGAAACGTACTTCAATTCAAAATAGCGATAGGCAAAAGCGAATTCAAAATAGCGATAGGCAAAAGTGTCACCGCCACTTTTGAAAGTGATGATGACCTATGATGCCTCTAAATGGCTTTGAATCTGGAATATATCTTGAATTTTTCATTTCCTTTAGTTTTCTATTTTAGTTTTAATTTTAGAATGCAGTTAAAGTCAAATTGTTTTCTTTCCGTTTTTACCATGTTTTGTCCGTTTTTTAGTTTTTGGAAAAAACTACATTTTCCCGTTTTTATTTTGTTTTTGCAGTTTTTAATAACTTGTTTTCATATGTTAATTGACCATCACCTTTCTAGAGATGTCGTTTATTCACAAGGTTCTATTAGGTTTTGACCGGTTGTGAAACGAAGAAAAAGTAATAAAATTGAAGAAATCTTATATGATTCTTTTGTAGAATCAGCTAACAGTGATTTTCAAATGTTAAAGTACATGCGCATTCGTTTGAATATAGTGTGCAAGGACCATTTTAGATAGTCGAATACGGACTGTTGTCTTTGCAAATTGATATTTCGTCTTAGGCGACTATACTGGCGGAATTCTGATTCTGTCTCCAATAATTATGTGTTTTTTTAAAACGACAATGATGCTTTACTATTTTTTTAGGTTGATAATATGAATAAATAAATGCAAGATAAAAGTAGCCTAAATATACTATTTTAGATTTCTACTAAATACTTAGAGAACTTCAAAATGAAAAAGGCAAACAAATGCACAATAATATCAGTCCAGAGAAACTTATAAGAGTTTCAGTGTTTCAACTCTAGCTTTGAGTAAAAATCATAGATGTAAAAAGTGTTTTTTTCGTTTTTTTTATTATTTTTATTATTTTATTATTTTCGAAAACACGTCGGTTTTTTTGGGGTTTTTTATTTCTCGTCACGTTTTTCCGTTTTTTTAATTTTTTGTGCGTAACTCTTTTTATTTATTTACTGTCTGTTATTATTTGTTTAATTTTATTGTTGTCCGATATCCCTAACGTTGTCTCCGTCATTTCAAGGATTCATCTAATTTACGTCACTCTTTAGTGAAATCAGTTGAGAAATAAATAGCACAGTACAGAAAATAGAATTTATAAAAGTTATTTGAATTTCTAATTTATCTAAAATGCGAAATGCTGTCTTTGTAAACAGAAATCTCCGATTGACTGGTAAACTAACTGATATTACTCGATTAAGCTCTTAAATAAGTCAGAATTGTAGGTACAATTTTTAATTAAGTAGGGCTACACTCTATTATACTTACAAAGTTTAGTTTTTAATTGCTTATGTCAACATGGACTTACGTATACAATTTAAATTTGAAAAGATTTCAATATTTTTAATTTCTCAATTTCTTACTAAATAAACTTAAGAAAATGAAAATAATTTTTCTAGATTAATGATACTTGGTGTTTACTAATAAAGTTATGTTATTTCCTGAATAAAATTAAATTGTGTAAATAAAGCTTTAATTTTAAAATGCAGTAAAAGATGTAATAAAGTCAAATAATTTTCTTGTCGGTTTTTTAGTTTTTATTCGTTTTTTTATTTTTTGAAAAAACCACGTTTTTCCGATTTTTTTGTTTTTACCGTTTTTTACAACAATGGTGAAAATCATATCTGATGTACAAACTCTGTTACTTCATAATCAAGATGTCGAAAAGCATTTCTTTCAAACATTCATTAGGATATTCCATCGTAAATGCAACAAACGAAAAGATAGAAATCTCCCAGCTGCAGAACCATGTTAGAATTCAGACTGGAGAGAAATCTTACCAATGCCAAATATGTCAGAAATGCTTTTCCCAGTTATAAAGTCTAACAATTCATTCAAGAATTCATACTGAGAGAAATCTTACCAATGCCAAATATGTCAAAAAGTTTCTCTCAGTGTTCCAATCTTAAATGTCATACAAGAATCCACACTGGAGAGATGCCCTACCAATGCCAAATATGTGAGAAAAGTTTTTCCGATTCTTCAACTCTAAAACGTCATGCAAGAATTCATACTGGAGTGAAACCGTACAAATGTCAGTTATGTGAGTTTAAAACTAAATATGAATTTAATTTAAAGATCCATATGAGAAATCATTCCGGAGAGAAGCCATACTTTTGCCGGGTGTGTCAGAAAACATTTTCAAGTATTTCAGGTCTTAACAGTCATGAAAAAACCCACTCTGAAGAGAAACCATTTCTGTGTATTCGCTGTAACAAAGCATTTTCCACATCTTCAATGCTACGTATTCATGTCAGAATCCATACTGGAGAGAGACCATATCAATGTCAGATATGTAAGAAGAGTTATTTCCAAACTTCTCACCTACAAAATCATGTCAGAATCCATACTGGAGAAAAACCATACCAATGCCAGACATGTCAAAAACGGTTTATACAATCTGCTCATCTCAAAAGTCATGCAAGAATTCACACTGGAGAGAAACCATACCACTGCCAATTATGCTAGTTTAAAACTAATACTAAAAGTAATCTAAAGAGTCACTGGAGAACACATACTACACATACCACATACCACACCTTTGCCAGATGTGTCAGAAAACGTTCTCATGGGCTTTAGCTTTGAGATGTCATGCAAAAACCCACCCGTTGTCTGATTCAAGAGTGTAAAATCATTTTCCAAAGTTCACAGTCTGCAAAATTATGTTGGAAACTTTACTTCAGAACAGCCATACAAATGCCAGTTTTACCAAAAATCAATCTCACGCGATTATTTAATGTAGTTCAGGTACACATCCATGCACTTCGTCAGAAATACATGAATGAACCATAAATGCAGAGAAATCATCATGACTTTGTGTCCGGTTTGTAAAACACATTTTCACGATGTTCGAGTCTACACTGAAGGACACGTCTTACCTAGAAATTACCTGAAATATTTGACGTTGTTGACGTTTACTGACAACAGTTGGTGAGCAAAGAATAAAAATGGATGTGTGGAGCTACTCAATCTGCGATTATCGTATACACATGAATGAATTCATGCATATTGGTTTTATATTCAAAGTAAGAACTTTAGTGCAGTACAGCTGAGTATTTCTGTAGGACTGGACATATTCAAGGATCATGTTTTTGTTTTGCGTTTTTATGACACTTTAAATTCCATTTAGGTTGTCCTAAAATTCTTATGTCTAGTTAAAAGCACCTTAACTCCATCGAACTGTTGTAGTTATTGCACTGCTTCTGTGCTTCAAATGATCTACTGTATCTTTGTACGTGTTTTCACTCAATTCAAGTTTGACGTAGTCTTACTTTCACGCTGCAATCACAAAGTAATTGCTGCGATAATTTCACACTTCGTCAGTGCTGGTGGTAATGATGCTGTTAAGGTGGAAATGTTTTAACAAATAAAGTTTGTTCGATCTTAATTTGTCATAGTTAACCTTAGAAGTGTAGCATCCTAGTAAATCTGAGGGTGGAGGATAGATCCGTTGTAAATTGCGCACCACACACTACTACTACAACTACTACTACTACTACTACTACTACTACTACTACTACTACTACTACTACTACTACTACTACTACTACTACTACCACTACTACTACTACTACTACTACTACTACTACTACTACTACTACTACTACTACTACTACTACTACTAGGCCTACTGCTGCTGCCACTGGTGCTGCTAATACCATAAATAATACGCTTTGATGTCTTTTAGTTCATTTTTTCGCCTCTTCTGACAACTCGTACTCCTAGGCAAATGACTATCCTGCCATTGTTAATCTTCAAGATATCACTGTGATAAATAATTATATGACTTAACATCAATCAGTTCGACACTTGATTCTTGTCATACTTTCTGGTCTTAATATCCCGTATCTTTTTAAAAATTGCAACAAAACTAATGTCTGAAAACCTGTCGAAGTCAACATGTGTTTCAATAGGCTTAATCGCAAAATAATTTCAATATAAAATATCTAACGTTGTTTATTGCAATGACATTGTAGGCTTCTGATTTCCAACTGTAAGACTGCATCTAGAGTGAATCTGATGGTTACGTATCGATAGTCCGAAGGTTCGATAGTCCGAAGGTTCGATAGTCCGAAGGTTCGATAATCCGAAGGTTCGATAATCCGAAGGTTCGATAGTCCGAAAGTTTCATGGGAAAACATATATGTATATGCACATATTTATGTATATGTACATTATATGTATATATATGCATATATACGTATATGTTTGTATTTATATATATATATATATATATATATATGTGTGTGTGTGTGTGTGTGTGTGTGTGTGCGCGTATATATATAATTATGTATATGTACATATGATGTATATGTGTATATGTATGTATAGGTATGTTTATGTATATATATATAAAAATATATGGCAAGTGTGTATATATATATATATATGTATATATTATGCATTCATGTATATATACATGTAGCCTATTTATGTATTTATACATATATACATACATAAATACATTCATATATATAGATACATATACATGCATATATTACATATAATGTACATATATATATATACATGCACAAACATAATATATATATATATATATATATACTTGCACATACCTATGCATACATGTACACATATACATATACATATATATGTACACATATATATATACACACACATATATATATATATATACATAAGTACATATGCACGTAAATACATATATATACATGTACATAAACACATACATCTATATACATGTATAGTGTACACATACATATATACATATAGATACATACATATATGTATATACATACATATACATATATATATATTCACATATGCACACATAATTTTATATATATATATATATGATATGATATATATAATGATAAATATGATATATATATATATACGTATATCCATATATATAACATATGTAGATGTATAATTTGTATATAGATATAAATACATATGTTACGTATACAAACATGCATGCTTATATATACATATAATGTACATATACATTTATATATATATATATATGTACATATACATATATATGTTTTTCACCATGACACTTTCGGACTATCGAACCTTCGGACTATCGAACCTTCGGACAATTATTTATCAACGTAAAATACGACGGATTACCCATAAACATATATTTCTACATAGGCCCTATGTTTTACCATGCAATCTTCGGACTATCGAACCTTCGGACTATCGAACCTTCTGATTATCGAACCTTCGGACTATCGACCTGAGTTCGACGAATCAGATACCTCTTGTAATACGATATAAACTCCTTGGCAAATAATGAGCACAAAGAATTATGACGTCACTATTATCAGCGACTTAGACTACTTTGGTAAAGTTTGAAATAATATGCTGTTTCAATATTACTTACTATTATTCTTCAGTAGAACGTTCACTTATAAAAATTGTTAATCCCGAAGTTTAGGTTGGTAAATTACTTCAATATCTTCAATGCTGTACGCCTACTTGATGTTGCCAAGTTAGCAGACTGCCTATGTCCATGATAACTACCATCAAACGTTGGCAAGTAAGCAGTCTGCCTATGTCCATGATAACTACCATCAAACGTTGGCAAGTAAGCAGTCTGCCTATGTCCATGATAACTACCATCAAACGTTGGCAAGTAAGCAGACTGCCTATGTCCATGATAACTACCATCAAACGTTGGCAAGTAAGCAGTCTGCCTATGTCCATGATAACTACCATCAATCGAGCTTCCATTTCATCTGGAAAAAATCGGTAGGCCTAAGCTATCGTTTTAGCGGGTTTGATTATTGGTAAATATTGGTAGTTGTAGCATTATTATTTTTCATCAATCCAGCTCCTACTTTGGTGAGAATTCTTTTCATCGGGGCAAGATTCCATTTAATGAAAAAATTGACCGAAATGCTATTTAAAAAAATATATTTGTCATAAATGGAACTTTTATTTACGGAACGAACTATTCTCATGGATCCAGCTTCTACTTTCGGAAACTATGATTTTCATCAATCCAGCTTCTATTTAATCAAAAACTTAGTTTCATGAATTCAACCTCAATTTACGGTGAAAATTATGTCGATCAATCTCGCTTCTATTTAAACACATAAATGGTTTCATCAATCCCATTTCCGTTTAGGGAAACAATTCTTTCATCAATTCAGCTTCCATTTTAAATTGACCATATGAAATATTTTACCAAACTAAACTAATGGATCACCTAAAAATCATCAGTGTAAAGTCTCAGAACTAGCGGACCGCAATTAATATTGAGGTGTTTCCATGTCCGTCGTTCGTTTAGTTCGTCAATATCTAGGCCTAGGCTGCTTAAGGGTAAACCAAAATAAATCTCCCTAAATATCTGTTCCATATAAAAAACGTCAACGCATTTAACTCCCTTCATAATTTTTTATTTCTTTCAAGGGTGTCATTCTGTCGTAGAGAGTGTTGGTGACAAAATCTCCTTCCCTTGCCTCTGCCCTTCCCATCTCCCACTCATTTACGTCATTTTCCCTATAATGCTTTATTCGCCACTTTGCAGTCGACCGTAGGTAACAAAGAACATGTTTAGGCCTACATTGTGTTTAACAACTGTTAATCTGTACATAGACGACACTGAGAACTCCACAGTAGGCCTAGAGCTAAACAACAGTTCCTCGTTAATTATTGGCATGCAGCGAAACTTACTTCAAGCCAAAATAACGATAGGCAAAAGTGGTGATGACTTTCACCGCAACTTTTAAAAGTGACGATGACCGAACTCTACCGTTACGACAGAATGTTACGCCTACGACTGCTATATAAATGGCTTTGAATGTGGGACGTATTTTGAAGTTTTCATTTCATTTGGTTTTCTACCTCAAATTGTGGCTTCACCCGTGGTTCTTCAGTTCTATACATGATTCATAGAATTCGTAAGCAATTAGCTATAGGCCTACAACTCTATCGCAGCAGTAAAGCTTATTCATCCTGCTTTTACTAGAAGCTTCAAGACTCTTGACTTCTGTTCTTGTAACAAATGCAGCGCTCGTGAATAAAGTGGTGCCCTGCGCTTGGCTTTCGAGTGGTGCTTTAGAAGTTTGGAGATTACGATTACGATTACGATGGGTCATCTTTGCCATTTTGGATACGTAGATTGTGTGCGTGTTTGCGCTACTGAAATGGAGAAAATTTACAGCACAATGCTTTGCAACATGCCCTAAACATATATAGGCCTAGATATTCGACACAATTTCCAAATAGACCTAATTTTTGAAATGTAGAATAAAGGTAGATTAATTCGAGTGCTAGCTTACTAGATGCATGAAATATGTAATTTAATCAACAGGAAATGCAACACTTTAAACCCTGGTCCTGTAATTGGAGTTAATGAATCTGGAAGCGCAAAATTACAGACTCGAGATCAATTGGGCGAAAACAAAAATCGAGTCCACGACAGAGTATTCACTTATGCTCTGTTATTTTAGTCCTACGCACCTGCCTATTTAATCCCGTCTAGCAGTGCCTTATTACGAGATGGAAGTCTAAGCGTTTTGAGAATTAAGGATTTGGCCGTAATATGTGGGCTTCTGAATTTTGGAATATCGTCGATATATTTGGGAAACTTTCAATTTCTCAATCATGCATCCTCTTCTGGTTCAATTTCGCCTCGGCCAGGCAGAAACATGGTAGCCTGTTAAACACAATGGGGAGCTTTAAATCAAGATGCACGATTTTAACGCGTTTTAATTCAGGTAGGCCTAAAGACCAGCAATATTAAATTAAACACAGTGTTCAATGACTTTGTTAGATAGTGGAATATGGACTGTAAATTCATGTTCAATGTGTTTGTTGCAGTCTTTGCAAAATGATATTTGTCTTAGGCGATCAACCTCGCGGAATTCTGATTCTGTCTCCCAGATCAGTCTTTTATATTACGATTATGATTCTAATTTTAGGTTTACAATGTGAGTAAATTAATGCACGAGTAAAGTAAATCTACTATAATAGATCTACTGAATGCCTAGTAAGCTTCAAACTGAAAAAGGCAAACAACTGGAAAGGTTGGACAATCATTTCAGTCCACAGAAACTTACAAGAACTACATAGTTTTCAACTCTGATTTTGTGCAAAAATCATAGCTGAAGCACACATTCAGACAATTCATGATCATTAATGATGTCGAAAAGCATTTTTTTTCTCAGCATTCATCGGCATATTCTATCGGAGAAGCAGCATAAGAAAAGATAGAAATTTCCTAGCTATGTGAGAAAGCATTTGTGCTGGGTAGTCATACGAACAAAAACAAAAAAGCTATTCCCAAGCAAAGAAACACGAATGGGATTTTTGCAAAGAAATATTTACGTACACCTGTGACCTACAGAAGAACATGAGAATCCATACTGGAGAAAAAACACATCGTTGCCTGGTATGTGAGAAGACATTCGAGTCTACAGACACACATTAGGACACATACTGGAGAGAAACCGTTTCAGTGCGAAGTATGCAAACATTTATTTTCCCGTTCTTACTTTCTACAGAACCACATTAAAATCCATACTGGAGAGAGACCATACCAATGTCAGGTATGTAAACACAGTTATTCTCGATCTTCTCACCTGCGAGACCATGTTCGAATCCATACTGGAGAAAAACCATACCAGTGCCAGACATGCCAAAAGCGGTTTTACCAATCTTCTCATCTCACAAGGCATGCAAGAATTCATACTGGAGAGAAATCTTACCAATGCCAAATATGTCATAAACGCTTTTCTCAGCTTTCCAGTCTAACGCGTCATAGAAGAATCCACACTGGAGAGATGCCATACCAATGCCAAGTATGTCAAAAGCTTTTTTCCCAATCACCAAATCTAACACGTCATGCAAGAATTCATACCGGAGTGAAACCGTTCAAATGCCAGTTATGTGAATTTAAAACTAAGACTGAATTTGATCTAAAGATTCATGTGAGAAGGCATTCAGGAGATAAGCCATACCTTTGCCGGGAATGTCAGAAAACATTCTCAAGCAATTCAGGTCTTAAAAGTCATGAAAAAACCCACTCTGAAGAGAAACCATTTCTGTGTATTTTTTGTAAAAACATATTTTCCAGATCTACAGCTCTACAAATTCATGTTAGAATTCATACTGGAGAGAGACCATACCAATGTCAGATATGCAAGAAGAGTTTTTCCCAATCTTCTCACCTACGAGATCATGTTCGAATCCATACGGGCGACAAACCATACCAGTGTCAGTCATGTCAAAAACGGTTTATCCGATCTATTAATCTTAAAAGTCATGAAAGAATTCATAGCGGAGAGAAACTATACCACTGTCAATTGTGTGAGTATGAAACTAATCGTAGAAATCATCTAAAAAGGCACACGAGAACACATACTGGAGAGAAACCATACCTTTGTCAGGTATGTCAGAAAACATTCTCACGGGCTTCAGGTCTGAGAAGTCATGAAAAAACCCACTCGGTTTCTGACTCAAGTTTGTAAAATCATTTTCCAAAGTTTACAGTCTGCAAATTATGTTGAGCAACGCCATTCAAATTCCAGTTATACCTGAGAACACTCTCAAACGATTATTTAAGACTTTATCAGTTAACATTTATTCACTTCGTCAGAAATACACGAATGAATCCTGTATGGGGAGAAACCATTCTGTGTCAGGTTTGTGAAACACCTTTCTGCGATCTTCGAGTCTACAAAGAAACAACAGTCTCAACCTTAAATTTCCTGAATTATTTGACGTTTTGATGCTAACCAACAACAGTTGGTGGACAAGGAAGAAAACTGGAGTATCGAGCTACTCAATAAAATTTATGACCATGCGCCCTACAGAATTGATGCATTTCAGTTTTCAATTCAGAATAGGGTCTAAGAGCTGTAGTACAGAGCACAAATGAGTATTCCCGCAGGACTGGATATATTAAAGGGCCCTGCTTTTGTTTTGCGTTTTTGTGACAGTTTTAGTTCCATTTAGGTAGTCCTATAGGCTAATTCTTATGTCTAGTTAGAAGCGTTTTAACTCTATCGGACTGTTTTTGTTTGGCTTTCTTGCAACGATGCACATAATTGCACATAATCCGTGCTTTTGTTAAGGTTGAAATATTTTTGCAAATAAAGTTTGTTCGATCTAAATTTTGTATAAAATACGTTTTAGCATAGTTAGGCTACCCGTAACAACTCATAGAAATATAGCATCCATGCACAGTCGGAGGCATAAGATAGTTCCGCAGTAAATTGCCGACCACATAGTGAAATGTCGAAATATTTGTCACTCGAATAGACCCCTCTCAATCGACTCCTGTTTGAACTTATTCTATTTGGGTTTAAGTTTAATTTTGCTTCATCTTGACTGATTGATTGATTGATTGATTGATTGATTGATTGATTGATTATTGATGATCTATTGAAACATCACACAACTCAAATCAAATAATGACTGAAATTCATTCGAGTGCCTCTGAGTAGGTCCTTTGAAGAGGCGCTTTGTAAATTCTATGAATGAATGAATCAAAATATAATTCCGCCTATAGCTAAGGTTCTACATCTATACGTATCCGCCCGATAATACAGTTAAAACAGTGCGAAGAATAAAATGGTCTTAAGGAAGAACGGACTTTAGGATGGACTTAAGGACGGGCAAAAAGACGGACAGTCGTCTTCAGACAGAAGGACGAACGGACATAAGGACGGGAGAAAGAAGGACGGACATAAGGACGGACAGTTTGACGGCGGACAGGCGTCTACGGACGGAAGGACGAAAGGAGAGAACGACGGAAAGACAAAGGGAGAGACGGAAGAACGGGCGGGAGGACGAACGGAAAACGACCGAAAGAGAGGACGGGCAGAAGGATGGACGAACAGAAGAATGGATGTCTTACAAGGACTTCAAGGCAACAATCAGAAAACATGCTGGCAACTGTTGATCACTAGGCTCTATTACAAAACGTTTGCTCAAAAGAATTTCACTCCACTCTACTGTGAACCCAGCTATCAGTCAGATGGAAAAAGTGTGTGTCTTTAATAAGCTGGTGCTTTGCCTTTAGCTTTAGAATAGCGCTTTTGAAATTCTGAGTTTACGATTACTATTATGATTACAACTACGATTGCAACAACGATTACGATTAGCCTACAACTAGCGCACAGCGCCTCTGAAAGTCACTCTCGACGCGCTATATAAATGTTCTGTTAGATTACATTCACCAGCCAATTTTAACCCATTATGGCATAGCGTCCCATAAATGGGACGCTATGCTAAACAGCCTGACAGACTGGTAACTGTTGATATGCAGCATCCATCTTGTAAATGCAATGAGGCTGAGGGCCCAAGATAGATCTGCAGTAAATTGCTCACAAAAGGTTTGTAAAAACATTTTCGCGATCTTCGAGTCTACTGAGAAACAAAACTCTCAACCAGAAATTACCTGAAATATTTGACGTTGTTGAGTTCACAAAAAATAAGTAAAATGGATATTATTTGCAGGTACTCAATCTATGATGATATTATACACACGAACGAATTCATGCATATCAGTTTTGCAATCAAAGAAAGAGCTTTAGTGCAGTGCAACCGATTATTCCTGTACGACTGGACATATTGAAGGATCCTGCTTTGTTTTGGGTTTCTTTTTAAATTCTTTTAGTTCAGTTTAGTTAAGCCTATTATTATTCTGTCTAATTAAGCATTTTAACTCTATTGTTTTCATTCTTGCGCTGATGGTTTACTTCATATGATCTACTGTAGCTTTTTCGTGTTTTCACTCAATCGAATTTTTTCATGGTCTCAGGCTGTGTTCGTGTCCCGTAGCTGCAATCACAAAGTTATTGCAGCGATAATTTCATACATTTATGATCAGTACGGTTAAGGTTGAAATGTCTTAGCAAATAAAGTTTGTTCGATCTTCATTTGTCATAGTTAACCAGAATCGACTCTTAGAAGTGTAGCATCCATAGACAACTGAGTGCGATCCGATTCCAGTTGTATGTTCTTCCGTTTCTTCTAACAGCCGTCTTCCAGTATTATGAACTATATTGTGCCATACGAACGGTGAGAACTATTCAAATAATTTCTGTCGGAGTCAACGGCTTCTGATGGCATCAAGTGTCATTAAACGTTGCCATGGATCCATCCATCCAATCGCCACCTTAGCATGTTGTCTTTCGGACGCTATAAATGCTTGTTTTCACTTAATTGTATATAGGCCTACTTTTATGCGTATTCTGTTTAAAGTTCTTTTTCTTATTTCTAATGCGTGTTCGAGCCAGGCTCCACCTCATCTTTGTGACCTTATCTGTCGTGCTCTTTCGGCTGCCCCTAGTTTCCCTCTGCGTTCGTTAGACTGACAAGACCTCTTGGTGCCTAGGAGTGCTATTGCCCAATACCGTGCTTACGCGTCTGTTAGCTTTTTGCTCTGGAACGATCTTCCCTCTATGACTCGCTCTCCGATCTTAAGTGGGGGTAGTCCTACTTCTGCTTCTGCGCGTACTCTAAAAACGTTTCTTTTCTCGCGAGGCTTTTCGCCTCTGATTAGGTTGCAATGTGAGAGGCGCTTTAGAAATCCGCAGGGCATAAATACAATAAATGCAAATGTTCGCAGTCAACAAATTTTAATTTATTACAAAAATAATAAAGATTGGCCGAAATTACCCCGGCTTCCCCTATTGGTAGCCTGATCGTAGGCCGAGTCGTAGGCTAATCATAATCGTATACTCTAAATTTCAAAGGCTCTACTCTGAAGCAAAGCGCAAAGCTCCAGCTTATAATTGAAGACACACCTTTTCCCATCTGACTGATAGCTGCCTAAACAGCGCCTCTGAGAGACACTTAAGACGCGCTATTCAAATGCTCTGTTACATTACATTCGCAAGCGCTGCGTCTTGTCAGATGGGTTGTCCAGAGATCGATGTCCAATATAGCTTGAGTGTCATTTTGATCAGGCAATGAATGACGCTAGATCGACGAATGGTTTAGCGGATGAGACTAATCGTACTATTAGCCAACTGGCTAAACTAACATTGTTTATCTTTTCAAGATATTGTAGAGATCTTTCGGGTCGATCAGGAGGACTGAATGAACCCCACTGATGTGACCACTGTCGTCGGGCGGATTTCTCTCTCTTCTTACCAGGATAGCGTTTCAGAAATCCCCCAGTCCTCGATGTCCGGCCAGGATTGGCCTCTCCTGTCAGGCAAAGGTCTAGACGATGCTTGCGACCCCCGATCGTAAATTAGACGAAGAAACGAAGGAAGTCAGTTCAACACAACCACTCGTATTATTGTCATCAGATCAAGAACGAACAGCATCGACAAACGACTAACTGAGCTACTGAAATACCTCTAACCTGAATACCTCGAATACCTCGAAACTGAACCTTTCTAAACTGATTACCTCTGAACTGAACTGAACTGAACTCTGAACCTGAAGTACCTGTGTAAACACCTAGCCTTATGCAGCGCTATTTATAGCAATCCGACACATCAAGTCTGGGCAGGTCCCGGGGACTCTGGGCAGTCGCCTAGCAACCGGTCCCGGGGACTCTGGGCAGGTCCCGGGGACTCTGGGCAGGTCCCGGGGACTCTCCCGGGCAGTAGCCTAGCAACCGGTCCCGGGGACTCTAGGCAGTAGCCTAGCAACCGGTCCCGGGGACTCTAGGCAGTAGCCTAGCAACCGGTCCCGGGGACTCTAGGCTGGAGCCTAGCAACCGGTCCCACTCTAGGCTTAACCCGAGGCTTCCCCATTACATTGCTAAGGCAGTGACGTCATAATAGGCCGACGTCGCTAAGGCGTTCAACAGCGCCACGCAATAACGCCACAACTCTCCCCCGGCCAAGGAGGGGAATGCCCCCATTCCCTATAGGGCCAACAACTAAAACTTGCATCATTAATCTACAGCAATGTCCTTGCTTACAAACTTAACATCACACAACTAACAAGATTACTCAATAGCAGAAATCTAGCAGGACTGTCTTTCCGTTAAGCGCACAACTAATGCAATATGCAATGTCAGGATAATTGAACTAGGCACTGCAAGACAGACAATAATTAGCAAAGAAATGTCTTCCCGTATCTCGGGCAATTCAAACAACAAAGCAATCCTGAAAATAATCAGATTATAGCATCAATCTTCAGCGCAAATTCATCGCTACTATGACGAAGGCAATGTTCATGGCTATTTCTTCGCAGACGATCTCAGCGAGGACAATACCCGGGGAACTTAAACAGGCCCTCCTCCCCAAGGAAACACAAAGTCAGCAAAACGTAATCGTTCAACTAGCGAAATTATGCCGTGACTAAACTAGAAACATGGCTAAGCCTTCTTCAGGCATGATTTAAGCGACCTAACCTAAGCATAGCAAAAGGCAATGTAACAGCGCAATGAAAAATCATTTAACTACGGTTGAAAATCATCAAGTTCCACGATCCGGCAGGTAAGCAATCAATGAATGTATATGAACAGTTTACGCAAAAGAATATCCCGTACACCGGGCAGCTAACCTAAAAGAAGTAATCTCCTTCCTTTAAAGACAATCATTCATCTCACCCAAGTCCGGCGTAGATCAGCAGAGCAACTGAACATCAGTCTGCATCAGAGTCGGAGCTGGACAGGTCCATTTCTTCCGGCGAAGAGGAGGAAGATGAGGCCTCAGGTGGCTCGTAGTCGCAGTCGTCAGGAGGGACTGGTTTCATTTCCTCGAAGGAGAGCGCGACAAGGTCCTCGACCAGAGACGAAGGCGCGTCATCAGCGTCCAAGCTCTGAGGGTCGGCCAGCGTGGTCGTCCCCAGAGACACTTTATCAAAGTTCATTGTCTCCCCGACGGCATCTGTAGAAGGCGAAGTCGGCGACGGGCGTTCCGAGACTTGACGTTCGGAATCGGAACTCAGCGGGCCTTCAAGGAATGGCTGAGGTTCGAAACCTTCCGACGAAGCAGCGGCCGACGTCGAAAGACGAAGAAAGTCTGGAGGTGCATCTTCTCCCAGCACCAAAGGCGGAACAGAGGCCAACGCAGCCACCAGGTCTCCGCCCGTCATACCAGAGCGCCATAGCTCCTGCACCCGATGGATCTGTCCCCCGCGGCATCTCATCTGGCGTAGATGGCGACGGAAGGAGAATCGGGTATCGACCCCGTGAAACGTCGTGAAACAATACTCACACTGGCGAACGTCGTCTTTAGCTCCTCTTCTGTCCATGTTTAGCGTTCAAATGAGCCGTTTCAACATGCAGCTTAACTTCTATTGTTCGGTTGCCATGGCAACGCTTACGTCATCCTTGATGGTTGCTTAGCAACCGGTCCCGGGGACTCTAGGCTAAGGCTCCGCCCACATAGGCAGGTCCCGGGGACTCTAGGCAGGTCCCCCCTCCCAGGGCAGGTCCCGGGGACTCTGGGCAGGTCCCCCTCCCAGGGCAGGTCCCGACGGAGCCTTCCCCCTCCCCGGAAGACGCCGCCCACTATTGATAGCGGGCCGGCCGACGTACTTCCCTCCTCGGACGCGGACTGGTGACAGGGGCGTCGTCGGAGAGAGGCATCGGAGCGTCAGCGTCCTCTGTCGATTCCATTCCGCGACAGGGGCGCAGCTTGTCCACATGGACCGTGAATGGACGAGAGTGGGCTGTCTTACGGATGCGGTAGTTCACAGGACCGCAGCGAACGTCTACGATGAAAGGGCCGGTGTACATCTTCTGCCATTTCGGAGAGCGACCTTGATAGCGACGAGGGGTAAAGTACCATACTTTATCCCCGGAAGCGAATTCAGCTGGGCGAACGCGTAGATCGTAGGCGCGTTTCTGGCGTTCCGCGGCCACTCCCAGGTGTTCACGTACCAGACCGTACGCAGCCTCCACCCTCTCAGCGAAGTCCCGCACGTATTCCGAATACGTGCTCGCTCTCCAGTCAGCGTCTGGTGGCCTCCCATAGACAAGGTCCAGCGGGGCGCGTGTCTCACGACCGAACATCAGGAAGTTCGGGCTGAACCCGGTCGTCTCGTGTAGCGACGCCCGGTAGGCAGCGAGGACATGGGGCAAATGCTCATCCCAATCCCTTTGATGGCTGCTTACCACCTTCCCCAGCATGGCATTAAGCGTCCTGTGAAATCGCTCTATGAGCCCATTCCCACTCGGGTGATAGGCGGAAGTTCTGACCTTATCTACTCCCAATAATTTACAGAGGTCCCGGAACAGATTCCCCTCAAAATTTCTCCCTTGATCGGTAAGGATCTGCAATGGTGCGCCATACCTTACGATCACATTCTCCACCAAGGCCCTAGCAACCGAAGTTGCCTCCTGATTGGCCATGGGAATTGCTTCGACAAACTTCGTAAAGTTGTCCATAACCGTGAGGATGTAAGTGTACCCTCTTCGACTACGGGGGTGGGGACCGGTAATGTCTATGCTAAGGCGTTCCCAGGGCGCCCCGCATGGTAAAGGCTGCAGAGGTCCCTGTCGTGGAGGTAATCCTCTATGGTATTGATTGCACTGGGGACAGCACTGGCAATAGCGTCTTACATCTCGGGACCATCCGACCCAATAGGCCCGACGCCTTACCTGCGCCCGGGTTCTTCGGACGCCCAAATGGCCACCCGTTATCCCTGTATGGGCGAGTCTCATGTAGGTCTCCCGCACAGTCTTGGGTACCAATAGCTGTTCAACTCCATCCGGGGTTTTTCGATACATTACCTCCTCACACAGATACAGTCGATCCCTTTGGTGCCAGTACACCTTCACGGCTTCGTTCTCTCGCAGAATATCTACTAAGTCCGGGGCCTGGGCTTCATCCTCCAACCACGGACGTACCACCCGAAGGTCGGGGTCTTCCTTTTGGGCTTTTATCAAATCCTCCTGCGGGTTGGGTTCAACATCCACTGGCTGTTTCACCACCGTCTCGGTAACTGCAGCGACCGCACTTACATCATCAACACCGCATTGCCGACAGGGCTTACGGGAGAGGGCATCTGCATTACCGTGTTTCTTACCAGGACGATGCAACACCTGGAACTCGAACTCTGCCAATCGTTCCAACCAGCGGCTTTGTTGGCCTATGGGCTCCGGAGTTCGCTGAAGCCACTGCAAGGCAGCATGGTCCGTTCTCAGTATGAACGGGCGACCCAAGAGGTACTGGCGGTACAGCTTCGTGAAATGAACTATGGCAAGCAGTTCTTTGCGGGTAACGCAGTAATTTCGCTCTGCCGTCGATAGCAAGCGACTCCCATAGGCGATTACCCGCTCCTCACCTGCAATTCTCTGGGACAGTACGGCCCCTATGCCGACGTCACAGGCATCACAATCCAGGACGTAGTTACCCTCATCCTTAGGTAGAGCTAAGACAGGCGTGGATGTCAAAGCGCGCTTCAGAAGTTCAAACACCTCCTGACAGGTGTTATCCCACGCAAACGCTCTACCCTTTTTCGTCAGTGCGAACAGAGGGGCAGCCAAAACCGAAAAATCGCGAATGAACCTCCGGTAGTATGAGCACAGCCCGAGGAAAGAGCGCACATCCCTCAGTCGTTGCGGAACTGGCCATTCCACAACCTCGCGGATCTTGGACTGATCCACGGCTACCCCGTCTTGAGTCACTATGTGGCCCAGGAAGCAAACAGCTCTGCGCAGCAAGCGGCATTTACTGGGCTTCAATTTTAAGTTGGCCGACCTCAATCGCTCAAACACCTTACCAAGCCTCTGCAAATGTTGCTCGGGCGTATTCCCGAAAATGATTACGTCATCGAGGTAGACCAAGCAAATATCAAAATTGAGTCCAGACAGGACAATGTCCATCAACCGTTGGAAGGTTGCCGGCGCATTGCAGAGCCCGAAGGGCATCACCTTCCATCGATAGATACCTCGACGCGTGACGAACGCTGTTTTGTCAGCGTCCCTAGAGTCCATGGCCACCTGATGGTAACCACTCCTCAGATCTAAGGTACTGAACCATCCTCCACTGGAGAGGGCATCCAGACATTCGTCGATTCTGGGAAGCGGGTAGGAATCCTTCCTAGTTCTTTCGTTTAACTGCCGATAATCTACACAGAAGCGGAGGGTCCCGTCCTTTTTTCGGGCCAAAACCACGTTAGCCGCCCACTCGCTAACGGCGGGTTCAATCGTACCAGCAGCCAACATGCTATCCAGCTGCTCATCGATGGCAGCCCTATGGGGAAGCGGTTGGCGCCTCAGAGGTTGTCTTACGGGGCCTGCATTTCCCGTATCGATCCTATGAGTAGTTACATTTGTACGGCCAAGATCACCTTCCCCTACCGAGAAAACATCGCTAAATTCAGTCAAAAGTTCCCGCAATTGTTCTCGGGTCTCGGGCGTCACTTCCTCCGGGAGATCGGCTAGTAACATTTCGCAAGGAACCGCCTCACCAACCGGCTCCTGGCCTTCTTCCCGTGTTTCCCTATACTCAACCTCAACAGGGTGCAACCCTCCCAGTAGTTGGTCCTTGACTAACCTAACAGGATCCTCGGTCAAATTAACTACCCGGACCTGGGTCGTTCCGGCGTCATCGCCTACCACAACCCGTGCGAGATGGACTCCAGGACGGATTTCCTTGGCATCCGTCATCCAGGCCGGCGCTACGGACGACAAATCCCCAAACAAAGTTTTTACAGGGACATCAAACTGGCACTTGGGCGAAACCACCACATCTTCAGCGACAATCACCCTACGGCACCATCCAGCTCCATTACCCCTTACAAGAGAGATGCGTTTACGACCAATAAACAGAGCCCCAGTCCCAAAACCTAGGCGGCAGCGGTGCTCCCTCAGCCAATCCATACCCAGCATGGGGTCGGCTATCTGGTCGGACACCAGAAATGAACTAGAAATTTCAAACCCACTGCGGACCTTAATGGGGACCCTTATCTCTCCCAGCACCCGTATATCGGACCCATTAGCAGCCATCAAATATCGGTCACAGGGACGGATCTCTAACCCCAGGACAGTAGAGGCAGGTATTAGGCTCACCTCCGATCCCGTGTCGACTAGGCAGAGCTGCGAGCGTCCGTTGATCGTCCCACGGATGTAGACAGCGTTGAAGGTGGCTCGGTTGGCTACTCTTGGATGGGTCGTGTGATTGGCGGCCACCGGCTCCGTTGGCGTCGAATTCTGAGTTTCTGTCTCGGTCGCGTTCGGGCGGTTGCGGGCCCGGCGCGACTGGCGGCAGTTGCGAGCGTAGTGGCCGGGTTGGCCACAGTTGAAGCAGGTCAGCTCCCGCCTCGAACTCCCTGAGTTGCTGGCGTTGGCGTCACCGGGGCGACTCTCTCGGCCCGGCTCTCGGTTGCGGTCTCCGGGGCGAACGTCTCGGCCCGGATCTCCATCAGTTGGCGTACGACCTCGCAGCTCCCGGAACTGTCGGTCGATTTTTCCTTCAAACTCCCGTTGCCAGCGGCGTTGCTCTTCCCTCTGAGTTATTAGAAACTGGTTCAATTGCGCCTGAACCTGGTCACTGACGTCGGTCTCTCGAGTGCCTCGCACCCGGTTCGGCGGTCGTCTTCGGTCGTCTCGGTCATCAGGCTCCAGCGGTCTCCTCCGGTCGTCCAGGTCCATCGTGCTTCGGTAGGCCTCCAGACGAAGCGCCGCCCGGTAGGCTTCATCAAGCGACTTGGGTTCCCGCTCACGAACTTTGAGCGAGAGCTCTCGATCCCTCATCGCCTCCAGGAAAGCGTCTTTGGCGATGATCTCCGTGGTTTCATTGGCGGGGACCGGATAGGCAAGCACCACCAACCGGCGAATTTCGTGAAGGAGGTCGGATAGGCTTTCCCCGGCGCGCTGGCGCCGATAGTAGAGTTGCGTCCGGAAGTTCTCAGCTTGGCCCTCCGTCCCATAACGTTGACGCAGCCGTCCCACCAACTGTTCGTAAGTCACATCCGGCTGGGCCCCGAAATCCCAGAGCAGCTGAGTGGCGGCTTTCTCCAGTGAGCAGCGAAGGAAGTCGATCTTGTCCGAGGCCGTCCATCGGTTGTGCCTCGCACAGACCTCGAACTGGGATAGGAATGATTCAAGCGAGCCTGTCCCATCGAAACGCCCGGGTTTCATCTGCATCGGCCGGTTTTTCAGCAGGCCGCCGACGCCCTCGAGAAGCCCCGGAAGAATCCCTGACTCGTCCTTCACTTCCCGGCTAACAGGTTCCGTAGATCTCCTTCGGTCGATCGGCTCCTTCGGCTTCCGCTCCTCGAAGCCAAAGTCGTCTGGCAGGCTGTTCCGGTCCGGCTTGATCTCCATCGGTCGTCTTCTCTCGGCGGGCGTGGAGCTTTCGGGCTGCAGGACGTCAAAGTCGACCAGCGGGTAGATGCGTGTGTCTTCCTCGTCTCCCATCGGTAATCAGCTTTCTGCAATCGTCTAGGACCCCACTTCGCGGGTACCACTGTCTCCCGTTCTCGCTTGGTTAAAGATGCTGTACCACTGTAGGTCGGGTCGATCAGGAGGACTGAATGAACCCCACTGATGTGACCACTGTCGTCGGGCGGATTTCTCTCTCTTCTTACCAGGATAGCGTTTCAGAAATCCCCCAGTCCTCGATGTCCGGCCAGGATTGGCCTCTCCTGTCAGGCAAAGGTCTAGACGATGCTTGCGACCCCCGATCGTAAATTAGACGAAGAAACGAAGGAAGTCAGTTCAACACAACCACTCGTATTATTGTCATCAGATCAAGAACGAACAGCATCGACAAACGACTAACTAACACGTGAACAACTCTATTTAAAACCTCGAATACACGAACTGAACCTTTCTAACCTATTACCTCTGAATGAAGTCGAATGTATCTGAACTGAAGTGAACTCTGGGCAGGTCCCGGGGACTTATGCAGCCCTATTTATAGCAATCCGACACATCAAGTCTGGGCAGGTCCCGGGGACTCTGGGCAGTCGCCTAGCAACCGGTCCCGGGGACTCTGGGCAGGTCCCGGGGACTCTGGGCAGTAGCCTAGCAACCGGTCCCGGGGACTCTAGGCAGTAGCCTAGCAACCGGTCCCGGGGGACTCTAGGCAGTAGCCTAGCAACCGGTCCCGGGGACTCTAGGCAGTAGCCTAGCAACCGGTCCCGGGGACTCTAGGCTGGAGCTAAGCTCCGCCCACAAAGGCTTAACCCGAGGCTTCCCCATTACATTGCTAAGGCAGTGACGTCATAATAGGCCGACGTCGCTAAGGCGTTCAACAGCGATTGCTTCTCCGTTTCTTCTGATTTCCAACAGTACTGTAGTAGAACGTTCACTGATACATAATTATCAATTGTAAATTGTCTCAGGTAGGTTCCGCAATTAATATTGTGGCGTTTCATGTCCGTAATTTCGTTTGCAGTCCGTCGTCAATAATATGTAGGCCTGGGCTGCTTAAGGGTAAACCAAAATAAATTTCCCTAGATATTTTTTTATTGAGCATCTATCAAGGGCGTAACTCTGCCGTACACTGTGGTGATGACAAATTTCCTACCCTTCCCTCTGCCCTTACCATCTCCCTCTCTTTTTCGTCCCCTTCTTTTTAATACTTTATTCGCCACTTTGCAGTCGACCTCAGATAACAAAGTAAACTTACATGTTTACATTGTGTTTCACAACTGTTAATCTGAAGGCGACACTGAGACCACCACAGTAGAGTCAAACAGTCCCTCATGAATTATTGGCATGCGGCGAAACGTACTTCAATTCAAAATAGCGATAGGCAAAAGCGAATTCAAAATAGCGATAGGCAAAAGTGTCACCGCCACTTTTGAAAGTGATGATGACCTATGATGCCTCTAAATGGCTTTGAATCTGGAATATATCTTGAATTTTTCATTTCCTTTAGTTTTCTATTTTAGTTTTAATTTTAGAATGCAGTTAAAGTCAAATTGTTTTCTTTCCGTTTTTACCATGTTTTGTCCGTTTTTTATTTTTTGGAAAAAACTACATTTTCCCGTTTTTATTTTGTTTTTGCAGTTTTTAATAACTTGTTTTCATATGTTAATTGACCATCAGCTTTCTAGACATGTCGTTTATTCACAAGGTTCTATTAGGTTTTGACCGGTTGTGAAACGAATAAAAAGTAATAAAATTGAAGAAATCTTAGATGATTCTTTTGTAGAATCAGCTAACAGTGATTTTCAAATGTTGAAGTACCTGCGCATTCGTTTGAATATAGTGTGCAAGGACCATTTTAGATAGTCGAATACGGACTGTTGTCTTTGCAAATTGATATTTCGTCTTAGGCGACTATACTGGCGGAATTCTGATTCTGTCTCCAATAATTATGTGTTTTTTTAAAACGACAATGATGCTTTACTATTTTTTTAGGTTGATAATATGAATAAATAAATGCAAGATAAAAGTAGCCTAAATATACTATTTTAGATTTCTACTAAATACTTAGAGAACTTCAAAATGAAAAAGGCAAACAAATGCACAATAATATCAGTCCAGAGAAACTTATAAGAGTTTCAGTGTTTCAACTCTAGCTTTGAGTAAAAATCATAGATGTAAAAAGTGTTTTTTTCGTTTTTTTTATTATTTTCGAAAACACGACGGTTTTTTTGGTTTTTTTATTTCTCGTCACGTTTTTCCGTTTTTTTAATTTTTTGTGCGTAACTCTTTTTATTTATTTACTGTCTGTTATTATTTGTTTAATTTTATTGTTGTCCGATATCCCTAACGTTGTCTCCGTCATTTCAAGGATTCATCTAATTTACGTCACTCTTTAGTGAAATCAGTTGAGAAATAAATAGCACAGTACAGAAAATAGAATTTATAAAAGTTATTTGAATTTCTAATTTATCTAAAATGCGAAATGCTGTCTTTGTAAACAGAAATCTCCGATTGACTGGTAAACTAACTGATATTACTCCATTAAGCTCTTAAATAAGTCAGAATTGTAGGTACAATTTTTAATTAAGTAGGGCTACACTCTATTATACTTACAAAGTTTAGTTTTTAATTGCTTATGTCAGCATGGACTTATGTATACAATTTAAATTTGAAAAGATTTCAATATTTTTAATTTCTCAATTTCTTACTAAATTAAACTTAAGAAAATGAAAATAATTTTTCTAGATTAATGATACTTGGTGTTTACTAATAAAGTTATGTTATTTCCTGAATAAAATTAAATTGTGTAAATAAAGCTTTAATTTTAAAATGCAGTAAAAGATGTAATAAAGTCAAATAATTTTCTTGTCGGTTTTTTAGTTTTTATTCGTTTTTTTATTTTTTGAAAAAACCACGTTTTTCCGATTTTTTTGTTTTTACCGTTTTTTACAACAATGGTGAAAATCATATCTGATGTACAAACTCTGTTACTAATTAATCATGATGTCGAAAAGCATTTCTTTCAAACATTCATTAGGATATTCCATCGTAAATGCAACAAACGAAAAGATAGAAATCTCCCAGCTGCAGAACCATGTTAGAATTCAGACTGGAGAGAAATCTTACCAATGCCAAATATGTCAGAAATGCTTTTCCCAGTTATAAAGTCTAACAATTCATTCAAGAATTCATACTGAGAGAAATCTTACCAATGCCAAATATGTCAAAAAGTTTCTCTCAGTGTTCCAATCTTAAATGTCATACAAGAATCCACACTGGAGAGATGCCCTACCAATGCCAAATATGTGAGAAAAGTTTTTCCGATTCTTCAACTCTAAAACGTCATGCAAGAATTCATACTGGAGAGAAATCTTACCAATGCCAAATATGTCAAAAACGTTTTTCTCGGAATTCCATTCTGAAATATCATACAAGAATCCATACTGGAGAGATGCCTTACCAATGCCAGAAATGTCTAAAAAGTTTTTCCCAATCTTCAAATCTAGCACGTCATGCAGGAATTTATACCGGAGTGAAACCGTACAAATGTCAGTTATGTGAGTTTAAAACTAAATATGAATTTAATTTAAAGATCCATATGAGAAATCATTCCGGAGAGAAGCCATACTTTTGCCGGGTGTGTCAGAAAACATTTTCAAGTATTTCAGGTCTTAACAGTCATGAAAAAACCCACTCTGAAGCGAAACCATTTCTGTGTATTCGCTGTAACAAAGCATTTTCCACATCTTCAATGCTACGTATTCATGTCAGAATCCATACTGGAGAGAGACCATATCAATGTCAGATATGTAAGAAGAGTTATTTCCAAACTTCTCACCTACAAAATCATGTCAGAATCCATACTGGAGAAAAACCAAACCAATGCCAGACATGTCAAAAACGGTTTATACAATCTGCTCATCTCAAAAGTCATGCAAGAATTCACACTGGAGAGAAACCATACCACTGCCAATTAAGCGAGTTTAAAACTAATACTAAAAGTAATCTAAAGAGTCACTGGAGAACACATACTAGACAGAAACCACACCTTTGCCAGATGTGTCAGAAAACGTTTTCATGGGCTTCAGCTTTGAGATGTCATGCAAAAACCCACCCGTTGTCTGATTCAAGAGTGTAAAATCATTTTCCAAAGTTCACAGTCTGCAAAATTATGTTGGAAACTTTACTTCAGAACAGCCATACAAATGCCAGTTTTACCAAAAATCAATCTCACGCGATTATTTAATGTAGTTCAGGTACACATCCATGCACTTCGTCAGAAATACATGAATGAACCACAAATGCAGAGAAATCATCATGACTTTGTGTCCGGTTTGTAAAACACATTTTCACGATGTTCGAGTGTACACTGAAGGACACGTCTTACCTAGAAATTACCTGAAATATTTGACGTTGTTGACGTTTACTGACAACAGTTGGTGAGCAAAGAATAAAAATGGATGTGTGGAGCTACTCAATCTGCGATTATCGTATACACATGAATGAATTCATGCATATTGGTTTTATATTCAAAGTAAGAACTTTAGTGCAGTACAGCTGAGTATTTCTGTAGGACTGGACATATTCAAGGATCATGTTTTTGTTTTGCGTTTTTATGACACTTTAAATTCCATTTAGGTTGTCCTAAAATTCTTATGTCTAGTTAAAAGCACCTTAACTCCATCGAACTGTTTTAGTTATTGCACTGCTTGTATGCTCCAAATGATCTCCTGTAACTTTGTTCGTGTTTTCACTCAATTCAAGTTTTACATAGTCGTACTCTCACGCTGCAATCACAGAGTAATTGCTGTGATAATTTCACACTTAGTCAGTGCTGGTGGTAATGATGCTGTTAAGGTGGAAATGTTTTAATAAATAAAGTTTGTTCGATCTTTATTTGTCATAGTTAACCTTAGAAGTGTAGCATCCTAGTAAATCTGAGGGTGGAGGATAGATCCGTTGTAAATTGCGCACCACACACTACTATACTACAACAACAACAGTTACTACTACTACTACTACTACTACTACTACTACTACTACTACTACTACTACTACTACTACTACTACCACTACTACTACCTACTACCACTACCTCTACCACTACTGCTACTACTACTACTACTACTACTACTGGTACTGCTACTACTGCTACTTCTACTGCTACTGCTACTTCTACTACTACTACTACTACTACTACTACTACTACTACAACTACTACTACTACTACTACTACTACTACTACTACTACTACTACTACTACTACTACTACTACTACTACTACTACTACTACTACTACTACTACTACTACTACTACTACCACTACCACTACCACTACTACTACTACTACTTACTAAAGACGCTATCACTGTTGGTATTGTCTGAAGCGCCATCTCTGCAGATGGTGGTGGCATTGTCCCGGAGAGGGAAGTGGTGTTCCCAGTTCAACAACGAACGACTGCGGCAGGAATAAGTAAATCAAGGGTTACGTCCCTTACCATTCTTTTCCGACATGAACTAGTATGGTCCTTCACAGCTCTACGCTCCGCTACTCTCCCAGGCTATCACTACAAGGACATTGGTGCCAGTGACGGGATCACTTCACGCTATTGGACACATCAGCTTGTTCGGCGGCTTCGCTAGTTATAGTGGATGTGTGAGCATGATGAGACGTGGCGTAGGTGTGGGACACTGTCACATCCCATGCCAGACATCGTCCACGTTTCCAAGGGATGATTGCGACACCGTTTGGCCTCTTTCCGTCTGCTCGTGAACGGCCGTGAGGCTCTCTCTGTGAAGAGATTTTCTATCTGTCTCTGATGATGGCGTTTAGTATACATAGTATAGGCCTACCTTTTCGCGGTGGCACGACAAAAGAGCGACCGAAAAAAGAGCGCCGACAAAAGAGCGACCGACATAAGAGCGATGTTGAGACGACCACACATGTACTTTTAAGATAATAAATCAAAGCAATCAGAAAGATTAATCCTAGTGCAATTTATTCAACAAAGTGCTATGAAGAAAAGATAATTTAATACTAAATAAATGTCTAAATTTAATACTAGTAGGGCCTACTGTTCAACGAAAAGTCTAAAAACGTTCTAAAACGTTCGTGTTGGTCATTGGGGGCGCGGTGGTGTAGTGGTATGTTCGGTGTCTTGCAGCAGGAGGGTTGCGGATTCGAATCCACCTCAAGCCGTCGCGTAGGGACCCTGCATGGGCAAGTCCTTCACTCGCAATTGCCCATGCGCTTCTGCGTGAAACTCCGATTCAGTGTCCGCGCTGTTAGTCGGGAGCGCCTCTGGTAGAAATCTTGAAGGGGCGCTATAACAAGTGCTCATACATACATACATACATACATACATACATACATACATACATACATACATACATACATACATACATACAGGGCCTAGGACAGGATTTGGAGGCCCAGGGCCACAACTAATTTTCAAGGCCTTTTTCAAATATCTTTTAAAAACTCAACAGAAAGGTTCAAATCATCCTTCGCATCTTCAAAGCCACGAATTTATCGATAATGCTTTGATAATTTAAAGTTCTAGCGATATCAGAATTAATGCTTAACATAGCCAATCCATTAAGACGCTGCTGACCCATCGTGGAACGGAGATACATGTAGTTCTTTGTTCTTTTCTGGTTACTGAATGATCTCTCGGCATCTGCAGCAGATATAGGTAACGTCATGAAAATTCTCAAGGAAATAAACACATTTGGAAACAGATCGACCAGATTTTGAGTCACTATTTCTTGTAGTAGATTTCTTGGTGAAAGAGGAAGCTTGAAATTAATTTTGTATATTTCTTTGAGAAAAATCATTTCTTCGACGAGCTCAGGTGATATGTCTTCTAAGTGGCTTAAAGTATATCTCGTAGCTGCCTCTTTCAACTGATCGTCACTCATAGAATTGAATTGCCATAAAAATTCTCCACGATGTTTGCAATAGCTGAGAATCTTGTTGAAAGACTTTCAGAGAGTGTTGAAAGAATCTTATCGAAAACTTTTCTATAAAAGTCTTCAGCTTTCTCTTGCGTCGTGCATTTGCAATTGATGGTGAAGGTTTCTGATAATTCAAACTTCAAAGCCGCTTCTTTATTCTTTCATCAAACTTTAACGATTTCGTCACAATAATTAGAATTTGTATAGCGCTACATTTCAATGAATAACGCCTGAAGACTATCTTATTTGTTAGAGCCTGGGTCGGGAGCGCCTCTGAATCTCTGAGTGGCGCTATACAAATATTCAATTACAATTACAATTACAATTTCAATAAATAACCCCGTAATTCCGAAATTCCGAGGCCCTTTATCAAGTGAGGCCTCCCTGTCCTAGGCCCTGCATACATACATACATACATACATTGAGTCAAATAGAAAAGTTACAGTTCAAGATTATGTGCAACGCCGCGGAGGTATTACATCAAATTAGTGTTAATGCTAATTGTTTAAATTTAACCCCAATTTTGCAGTTAACCCCATAGAACTATAGGCCGTAACATGCTAATTGTTTAAATTGGCCCTTTTGCTTGTAATCCCCTTGATAAGCCCTGTTGATAGATCCCTTCGCTCTTTTGTCGGCGCTCTTTTGTCGGGGCTCTTTCGTCGGGCGCTCTTTTGTCGGCGTGCCCTTTTCGCTGTTGTGCCCTGCCTCCTCTTCCTCCTCCTTCTTATTCTCCTCCTCCTCTTCCTCCTTCTTATTCTCCTCCTCCTCTTCCTCCTCCTCCTCCTCCTTATTCTCCTCCTTCTCTTCCTCCTCCTCCTCCTTCTTATTCTCCTCTTCCTCATCCTCTTCCTTCTTATTCTCCTGCTCCTCCTCCTCCTCCTTCTTGTTGGCGAAGACTTGTTGTTTCTGTTGGTGTAATCGCACCTGTCATGGGCATCAATGCTGAGTGCTGCATTCGCAAGTTCGTATTATATGGTCTCTCAGCCGACTCTGTTGGTAAGATGCATGCCTGCAGTTCGTTTGTGCTAGCAGCAGAAGCAAGGACGATAGAAGTGCCAGCGTAGATGCAGAACGGACTCCCAGAGCACCAACCATCTCTCACCGTCAAAGAATTTAGCTGAGATGTAGTTTGAAGGTAGATAAAAGTGACACGCAAGCCAGAGAATTTTGGATACCTTAAAAGCCTGTTGACTTCTTGATCCGAGGTTAATTATTCTAAAACTATTCTTTTCAGCCGTGGTTGGGCCGGGAGCGCCTCTGAGTAGATATCTTGAAGGGGCGCTATATTAAGTTTGAAGCGCCTCTGAGTAGATATCTTGAAGGGGCGCTATATTAAGTTTGATTGATTGATTGATTGATTGATTGATTGATTGATTGATTGATTGATTGATTGATTGATTGATTGATTGATTGATTGATTGATTGATTGATTGATTGATTGATTGATTGATTGATTGATTGATTGATTGATTGATTGATTGATTGATTGATTGATTGATTGATTGATTGATTGATTGATTGATTGATTGATTGATTGATTGATTGATTGATTGATTGATTGATTTTGATTGATTGATTGCAAAGACTGAGTTGGCGTACTCCAGGCGAGAGAAGACAAGAGATCGAGCAGGCTAAGAGTAGAGCTTATATGACGTATAACACAGATATGATGGAAACATGATTTGCAAAAGTTTGTGATGTGGGGTCAAAGTGTAAGATTATTTGATTAGCATTTAAGGGTTCAGGTTATTTCTTATTTGTAATTCAATCTGTAGGTAACTATATTTATACCATGTATACAATAATGACTAAAAATGATACGTTCTAATACGCGACTTAACTAATGTGTCTATCAATGATTTCTAAAACATCTTTACAACTGGATATTGTCCTCTCCTGTTAGCTGCATCATTAAATGATAAATTGAAAGCCATAAGCCATTGGTTCTCAGCGAATCTACTTTCTCTAAACTTGTTTTATGATATTTGCCAAAAAAAGTACTTGGATATTGATATCAATATTACTATAAATGGAGTTCCACTAACACAGGTGCATGAAATTAAATTTCTTGGTGTGGTACTTACTGATGACCTCAAATGGAGAAAGCATGCTGACATGGTTGTTAATAAAATATCTAAAATAGTGGGTATTCTCTACAGGATTAACCATATCCTTAATCTGGACAAACTAAAGCTACTATACCACACCCTACTTGAACCGCATATGACCTACTGATGCTCTGTATGGTCATCGCCACACAGATCTGGGAATATTACCGGATATTGAAACTTCAGAAAGCTGCTGTTAGAATAATCACACACTCTTCTTACTTATCTCATTCCAATCCTTTATTCTGCACTTTAGGTATAATAAAAATTTATGAGTTGTCTCATTTATCTAAACTCGTGCTCATGTTCAAGTTTGTACATAATATGTTACCAAAAAATTCTCCAACTATTTCACAACAGTTGATCAAATTCACTCCCATAACACTCGGAGCTCATCCAATTATGTGGTTCCTTATGCACGCACGGCATCCAGAGCGGGCAACCTCCAGGTCTTGGGATCTCGTTTGTGGAATTCACTGTCTGATGAACTTAAAGAAGAGAAATCTCTGTCCACATTTAAAAGAGAACTGAAAATATGCTACCTACTAAAATACAGTGAAAACTAACTTTGTTAGAAATAATAGGTCTCTACTGAACAAGCCATCCCTATGAATCTTGTCTTGACCAACTTCGATGCACACATTCCTTAGTTATGTAGTAGTGCTATTAAATAGTGCTTTATTTAATTTCATTTGTGTTATGTTTTATTTTATTTCATTTTTCATAATCTGGTAATAAAATTTGCCTCTGTTTAGGCCTACTTTGGTTCTGATTTGAGTCATTTTCCGGTAACATGGTAAATTCAGAATTTAGCTGTCCCCGGTCATTTCTCGAAAAACTATACCTAGTCTGATTATGCTAAGTGTTGATATTAAAATGTATTTGATCAGTCAACAATTTCAGATATTTGAAAGTAATTTAAAGCAATAACCTAATTTATTAAAATTTATTTTCAATTTAAAATGTTCCACTCCGTTACTGTCCCTAGGCTCTAGTACTTATTGCTTTAGTCTACAATTTCGAAATGATTTGTATTGAGCCAAAAATTCACGTGTTTCTTATGTATTATATATTTGTGTATGTTTTAAAATACAACTTGGTGAACCGGATCTTCAGCATAATTAAAAGAAAATTTTTAAAACTTGTCCCCAGGAATTATGTATACTCCGTTACCATGTAAAAATTTAATCTTCTATCTCAGAACCATTCAATTTTGTGGTCGCGCAACTAGACTCATCTCTTCTATGTAATCTATGTAAGCTATTTATATCTTCACCAACGATATAAATGGTCCGAGAAATTTTATACGAATTTTCATTTATTTCGTACCAGATGTGTTTTTTTATTATACAGCCACTCCGTTACTGCATTTTGCCATGATTATAAATGAATCTAATTCCAATAATACTTGTAATATAACGCTTATAAGCAAAATAATAATTTTACCAACGATCGATGTGGACGCGTGAGCGATAATATTATTTACCGTGCTGTAACCCAAATTGTCTACTCCGTTACCTGTCCACTCCGTTAACATTTATTTGGTAACGCATGTGACAGTTATGTAACGGAGTGGAAAAATTGTGTTCGACACTCGAAAGATAGTAACGGAGTGGAATTATTATAGGCTAAATGGTGTGGTATTTTGATGCTGTGAGCAGATTTTTAAGACAATACCATAAATATTTTAGTGTTTTCTGTCTATTCGATCACTGGGAATGATTGGCTCAAGTGATTTCTTTTCAGTAGTTTGGGCAAAAATATTTATTCAACTTAACATTAAATGCTTTTATTTCCATAACGGAGTGGACCTTTTTCTAAATAAATGAAACTGTGATGGAATCAAATCATTATAAGTTTTCTAATTTCTTTTATTTCTATTTTATAAATATTAATACTAGAAATATATTGGAATGTCAAAATACACAACAAAAGCTGTACAATGTATAAAACAGATGTCATATGTATACAGTAACGGAGTGGACAAATATTTTAGTAGGGCTATTTTTTTTCTACCAAAAACTTTTTACATTTACATATTAGTGCAAAACCAAATATATATTTGTGAAATAGAAACATTCAAGATTTGTTGCAAAGAAAAAAAACTGTATTTAAAAAAAAAATTTTTTTTGCTAGTTGAATTTGTGAATTTACCATGTTACCGGAAAATGACTCATTTATGTGCTCTATGATGATGCTGTTTAATGTATAATATGTCTAATGTATAGTACTAAAACTATTCGGACTCAGCTACCTTTTAGTATATTTTAATCTGGATCTGTGTAACACTAAACGTTGACTGAAATGTTAACCAGGTACTAGGGGCCATGGTGGTATAAGCTTTTAGCTTTTTCCTGGCTTCCTGTTGCGCAGTGACTGATCTGTTTTCTGTCATGATGTGTACTGTCATCTGTTCTGTTTCCTGTTGCAATAAATAAATAAATAAATAAATAAGTAAATAAATAAATAAATAAATGATAATTAATAATTTGTAAAATGACATTATTTTATTTAAGGTAGCCTACATAAACCAGTCTATATTAATCTGGCAACCGAACTCAGATTTTCACAAGTATATTATTTTTTAAATTCGAAAAAATATCTGAAAATCTGTCAAAGTAGTGATGTGTAACGTGTGTTAAATATTTTTGAATATATTAAAATCGATATCTTTGTGCAATGTTCTGATTTCCAACTATAAAGATTGCTGCAGCAAGATTGAATTTGACACCTCCGATTAAAGTAGCCTAATATATAAACTCCTTTCTTAACTGATGAGCCCAAACAATGATGACGTCACTTATCAGTGAATTAGTCTGCGAGGTAACGTTGCAAATCTACTGTTTAAAAATTAATTCAGATTAGTCGTAGATTATCAGTCTTTGCAGTTTGAAATTGCTTTTCGCTTTCATTAGAATGATCCGTTTTAGTTATTATTATCAGTGTAAAGTCTCACAACTAGCGGACCGCAATTAGTCAATTATTGTGGCGTTTGCATATCCGTCGTTCGTTTAGCTCGTCAATAATTTTATGTAGGCTGCTTAAGTAAGCAAGTAAGTAAGCATATTCTTTATTTATCCAACTGCATAACCGCACTTTGGTTTACATGAAATTTCGCATTATAAAGCATTCTTGTTAAAAACGTTTTTCTCATTAAGTTGTCAGCCTGTGGAACAATTCGGTCATGCGGCCTTGTACGCAAGGAAAAGCAACTAAAGCAAAAATAAGTAAGGGGATTATTGACCATCAACTTTCTAGACATTCATGTCGTTTATTCACAAAGTTCTATTAGGTTTTAACGGGTTGTGAAACGATGAAAAAGTAGTTAGGCTACATTAACAAAATCCTACGCGAGGAGACTTTACCGTTCTTCGCACCAAGAGGAAGTTTGGAAATCGTTCTTTTGCTGTCTTGGGACCTAGGGAATGGAACAGTCTCCCATTTACAATCCATCAATGTTCAATTGCTACCCAATTTAAATCAAAATTAAAAACTTATCTATTCTCATTACACTATGACTAAGAACAGCGCAACGCGCTCTCGTGCAAGACTTGTCTTGTTAAAGCGCGTTATAAATGTCTAATTATATTGTATTGTATTGTAATTTATGGCTCTTTTGTAAAATCAGCTAACTGTAATTTTCACATGTTAAAGTACAGCCTCCGGACATTTGCCACCGGACATAACATTTCTCCTTGGACATTCCCTTTTCCTCTGAACAGTGAGTAGGTAACTCTACCATTGTCCATGGTAACTGTCATTAATCCAACTTCTATTGAAGCAAAGATCTTCTTTCATCAATCCAACTTCTATTTAAGTAAAGAATTCCGTTCATCAATCCAATTTCTATTGAAGCATATAATCTTTTTCATCAATCCAGCTTATAATTCAGGAAAAGAATTTCTTTCATCAATCCAACTTCTGTTACAGTAAAGAATTATTTTCATCAGTCCAATATCCGGGGCGAAAATATCCAACACCCTTACAGAAGCCTACATGCTCATTCGCTTGGATACAGTGTGCAAGGACCATTTAAGATAGTGGAATGCAGACTCTTTGTTCATGTTCAATGTGTTTCTTGTAATTGTCTTTGCAAATTGATAATTATTTAGGCGATCAACATCGCGGAATTCTGATTCTGTCTCCCACAATTATATGCCTTTTATAGTATGACTATGATGCCATTTATTATAGGTTAATATTATGAATAACTAAGAGCAAGATAAAAGAAAATGTACTTTTTTCATATTTCTACTGAATGCTTAGAGAAATTAAAACTGAAAACGGCAAACATATGGCAGGCTTGGAAAATAATACCACTCCACAGAAACTTGCAAGACTTTCAGTGTTTTCAACTCTGGCTATGTGTAGAAATCATAGTTGTAAAAAACGTTTTTTCGTGTTTTATTATTTTCCCAAAAACGTCGTGTTTTTCGTTTTTTTTATTTCTCGTCACTTTTTTCCCGTTTTCTATTTTTATGTAATTTTATTTAATTATTTACAATCTGTTATTATTTGTGTTATTTTATTCTTGTCTGATATCCCTTACGTTGTCTTCGTCATTTCAAGGATTCATCTAATTTACGTCACTTTTTAGTGTCATCGGTTGAGAAATAAATAGCACAGTACAGAAAATAAAATTTATAAAAGTTATTTGAATTTCTAAGTTATCTAAAATGCGATATGCTGTCTTTGTAAACAGTAATCTCCGATTGACTGGTAAACTGAATGATATTACTCATAATTCAGTTCTGATATAAGTCAAAATTGTAAGTACAAGTTTTAATTAAGTAGCTAAGCCTACACTCTGTAGCCTACTTACAAAATTTATTTTTAATTGTTTATGTCTGCATGGACTTATGTGGACTTATGTATACAATTTCAAATTGAAAAGATTTCAAACAATTTTATTTCTCAATTTCTTACTAAACCAAACTTACGGCAAACAAATAATTGTTGTAGATTAATGTTATCGTGTCAAAGCGCCCTTGTAACGGCATGTGCCGTGTTACGGCGCTGTAGAAATTGTCGTATTCATCATCATCATCATCAATGTTACTTGGTGTTTACTAATAAAGCTATGTTATTTGCTGATAAAAATTAAACAATTGTGTAAACAAGGCTTTAATTTTAAAATGCAGTAAAAGATGTAATAAAGTCAAATTATTTTCTTGACCATTTTCTCTTGTTTTTTCAGTTTTTCATTTTTTGGAATAAAACGACGTTTTTTGTCGTTTTTTATTTTGTTTCTACCGTTTTTTACAACTATGGTAAAAATCATATCTGAAGAACAACAAACTCTGTTACTTTATAATCATGATGTCTAAAAGCATTTCTTTCAAACATTCCTCAGGATATTCCATCGTAAATGCAACAAAAGAAAAGATGGAAAACTCCCAGCTGCAGAACCATATTAGAATCAATCCTGGAGAGAAATCTTACCAATGCCAAATATGTCAGAAACGTTTTTCTCAGTGTTCCAATCTTACATGTCACGCAAGAATCCATACTGGAGTGAGGCCTTACCAATGTCAAATATGTCAGAAACGTTTTTCTCAGTCTTCAACTCTAACAACTCATACACGAATTCATACTGGAGAGAAATCTTACCAATGCCAAATATGTCAGAAACGCTTTTCCCGGTCTTCGAGTCTAACAATTCATGCTATAAATCACACTGGAAAAAAATCTTACCAATGCAAAATATGTGAAAAACATTTTTCACAGCATTCCGGTCTATCATACCATGCAAGAATCCATACTGGAGAAAAACCTCACAAATGCCAACAATGTCGAAAACGTTTTTCCCATTCATCAAATCTAACACGTCATGCAAGAATTCATACCGGAGTAAAACCGTACAAATGCAATTTATGTGAGTTGAAAACTAAGACTAAAGGTGATCTAAAGATTCATATGAGAAAACATTCCGGAGAGAAGCCATACCTTTGCCGGGTATGTCAGAAAACATTCTCAAGCAGTTCCGGTCTTAAAAGTCATGAGAGAACCCACTCGGAAGAAAAACCATTTCTGTGTATTCTTTGTAAAAACATATTTTCCAAAGCTTCGAGTTTACAAACACATGTTAGAATCCATACTGGAGAGAGACCATACCAATGTCAGATATGCAAGAAGAGTTTTTCTCAATCTTCTCACCTACGAGATCATGTTCGAATCCATTCTGGAGAAAAGCCATACCAATGCAAGACATGTCAAAAACGGTTTATCCGATCTTTTAATCTTAAAAGTCATGAAAGAATTCATAGCAGAGAGAAACTATACCACTGTCAATTGTGTGAGTATGAAACTAATAGTAGAAATCATCTAAAGAATCACACGAGAACACACACTGGAGAGAAACCATACCTTTGTCAGGTATGTCAGAAAAAATTCTCACATGCTTCAGGTCTGAGAAGTCATGAAAAAAAACCACCCCGTGTCTGACTCAAGTTTGTAAAATCATTTTCCAATGTGTACAGTCTGCAAATTATGTTGGAACCATTCTTGAGGTACCCCATACATATTGCAGTTATACCAGAGAACATACTCACACGATTATTTCAGATTTTGTCAGTTAACATTTATTCACTTCGTCAGAAATTCACGAATGAATCCTAGGCCTATAGGAGGAGAAACCATTCTGTAGTAGGTTTGTAAAACACATTTCTGCGATCTTCGAGTGTAAAAAAAAAATAGTCTCAACCATAAATTACTTGAAATATTTGACGTTATTGGTGTTAACCAACAATAGTTGGTGAGCAAAGAAGAAAACTGGAAGTATGGAGCTACTCAATATGCGCCCTACAGAATTGATGCATTTCAGTTTTCGATTCAGAGTAGGAGCCTAAGAGCTTTAGTTCAGTACAACTGAGTATTCATGCTGGACTGGATATAGTCAAGGTTTCTGCTTTTGTTTTGCGTTTTTTGTGGCACTTTCAGCGCAATTTAGGTAGGCCTATGATTCTTATGTTTAGTTAGAAGCGTTTTTACTCTATCGGACTGTTTTTGTTTTTGAACTGCTTGTTTACTTCACAATGATCTACTGTAACTTTGTTCGCGTTTTCACTCGATTCAAGTATTACATAGACATAGGCCTACTCTCACGCTGTTACTGTTCCGTAAATGCAATCACAAAGTTATTGCAACGATGCACATAATTGCACATATTCAGTGCTTTTGTTAAGGTTGAAATGTTTTAGCAAATAAAGTTTGTTCAATCTAAATGTTGTCATAGTAGCATCCATGTACAGCCGATGGCATAAGATAGATCCGCTGTAAATTGCCGACAACATAGTGAAATGTCGAAATATTTGTCACTGGAATAGATCCATCTGAATCGACTCCTGTTTGAACTTATTCTATTTGGGTTTAAGTTTAATGTTGCTTCATTTTGATTGATTGATTGATGCTCTTTATTGAAGCATCACACAACTCAAACCAAATAATGAATGGGGCAGGTCCTTTGAAGAGGCGCTATGTAAATTCTATGAATGAATGAATCAAAATATAGCTTAATTCCGCCTATAGCTAAGGTTCTGCATTCGTATACGCCCGATAATACAGTTAAAACAGTGCGAACAATAAAATGGTCTTAAGGAAGAACGGACTTTAGGATGGACTTAAGGACGGGCAAAAAGACGGACAGTCGTCTTCAGACAGAAGGACGAACGGACATAAGGACGGGAGAAAGAAGGACGGACATAAGGACGGACAGTTTGACGGCGGACAGGCGTCTGCGGACGGAAGGACAAAAGGAGAGAAGCACGGAAAGACAGACGGAAGAACGGACGGGAGGACGAACGGAAAAACGACCCGTAGAGAGGACGGATGAAGAGAAGATTGGATGTCTTGCAAGGGGTAGCAGGACAGTTAATACCGTGACACTTAATACCGCGACACTTAATACCGGACACTTAGTCCCGCAGACAATTAATCCCAATGACACTTGATACCACGGCAATTAATACCGAAGACATTTCATACCACGACAATTAGTCCCACGGCCCGACATAATACACGTACAACGAGTGTACGATTGAACATGTGCGCCTCATGCGCCTCACCTTGTACGACTTTTGTCATAAAACTGCGCGTCTCAAGATTTCAAACCGATTCGATTTAACATAGTTGAATTGCGTGCCCATGGAAGCGATTTTCGGAAGTAGTAATAAAGGGCGACCTACTGTTATTCATTGTAATCACGAATATACCAAGCATCGTGACAATGCCAACGGATCCACAGCTTGGCGTTGTATTAAATCTGTACAGTACCACTGCAAGGCTCGTATGACAACACTAGGTCCGCAAATCATCAAC